>JBAMCP010002669.1:0-10962 GCA_037075105.1 Lissocephala sabroskyi | reverse complement strand
TCTGGCCGGGGCCAGGGGGTGGGAGGAAAAAGGGTCGTTTCTGGGAGTTTCGGGGTTGGACTTTCGTTTTGTTCCCCCCCCCCCCCCCCCCCAAAGTTCACTTTGTTTCGTTTTTGCGTGTTTCAATGTCATTAAAGTTCTCCCCCCACCCCCAGCAAAAGCAGAGCGGCTGCGGCTCTCCCGTTCTTACGCACAGTGGGTTGTTGATTGTTGGAATTGTCGACATTTTAAATGCACATAAATTATAGACAAATCCCAATTTGACCATGCCCCCCCCCCCCCTCACCATCTCCCAACAGTTCGTTTAGACAGCTGTAAAAATTATCGATAAATGTTTAATAGCTCAACACGCACATTTTCCAGATAGCAGAATGAAAATAAACAACAACAAAAATAACCAAAGACAAAAATAAATAAAACTCATGGGGTAGTTGTTGTTGTTGTTGTCGGCGGCGGTTGTTGTGTGTGGGTAAACATTTGACGATAAAGTGAAACTTCCATAAATGGGAATCTACTTTAATATACAAAGAAGGCTGGGCGGCCATAAACAGCAAAATTATGGCCACTTCAGCAAAAATGTAAAAAAAAGAGGGGGAAAAAAATTTATACGAGGAATTAATTTGTAAAGAATTTTAAATGAGGGAATAACAAATTGAATAAGTGATTCAGAAGATCAGATAAAGCTGAGCCGAGATTGAATTTAAAATGGGAGATCATAAGAAAATCAAATCTAAATTAAGTATTTAAATTTATGTGGAATTTGAAATTATAAGAAAAAAATAAAATAAATAGAAAAGAAAATATTTTTTTCCCCTTTTTATTTACATTTATAAACTATTATTAAATAATAAAACCAAAATTCTAAGAAATCTTTAAATAATTATGAATTTTAATTTTCAGCGCTTTTTCAAAGGACGCGGCCCACGGTAACGCAATCAGTGCGCGCCCTTCGGCTCTCTTAACCGCGATCACCTGTGCGGCGCGCAAGAGAACCGACACTCGACCCACACTCATGGCAAAAGACGGCGAAGAAGAAGAGTCGATTGCCTTGTTCCCTTCTCTCTTTTTCTCATAGGCATTTACAGGGCCCCCTTCCCCTTGGCAAAGAGAGTATTTAATATGAGCAAACATGCGACGAGCGTGTCAATATTTGCTAATGAACAATATTTATTTTGTTATTAAAGTAGTCGGTCCGTCCGTCCAACGAGGACGTCGTCGTCGGCAGACCAGGCGACGCATTCAAATGGAGTGAGAGGAAGGCCTGCCAGGGGCAGCCATCCATCTATCCAACTGTCGGTTTGTCCGTCCTGTTGTTGTCTTTTCCGTCTGTCTGTTCGCCCTCGGGGAGTGTGAAGCGGGCGGCAAATGTGTAAATTAATGGGCTGCCAGTGCGAGCGAGACAGCGACAACGACTTCATCCAGAAGCCAAAGCAGAAGAGAAATGAGTCCCAAGTTAAGTGAAATTGCTGTAAAAAATCAAGGGTACACACACACACACACACACACACGCACACCACTCGACAGACTCGAAAAACTCATAAACTTCAATTTGAAGAGACCCCCCACCCCTGGCGCAGCGCACTCTTGCCAAATAACAGATTCGCGGCGGCCACTTGAAGAGCAAAGAGCGTGAGCAAGCGTGAGACGAGGGCTGGGGAGGAAGGCGGCCAGGCGATTCGATTTGCTTGGGCTCACTTAAAATTAATTGGCCTAAGGGGTGGCCGGACGGACGGACAGACGGACACTAGCATTACTTTTCAATATCACACACACACACGCGCAGGCCAGGCCACTTGAGTGTTCCCATCCCTGGCGTTTCGTTGCGGTTCGTTTCATTCCCTTTGTTTCGCTGCCGGGCGGCTACTGGGCTACGTCACGACAACAACAACAACAACATAATCAAGGCTGGGCAATCGTTTAAATTTATTTTAATTACCGAACCCAGAAAAAAAGGGCGACAGTGAATCCCTGAAGCGAGGGGAGAGAGGAGGCGGGGGTGAATTTAACGCCATTTCGGTTCGCTGGCGTTGCCGTCGTCGCCGGGGACAAACAAAAGCAAAAGAGAACAAAAAACCGCAGGCAAAGAGACCCCAGCAAAGGCCGCGCATGAATCATGCGTTTCTTGTTGCAGGGGAGGCGACGGCCTGGTCGACTGGCTGACTCCCTTACGTCTGTCCGACCTGTTTCATTATAATTATGACCCTCATCAAAAATATTTGACTCAAGCGGTTTGTTTCGCTCCCCTCGGCTTTTCAAATCGACCCTTTTTTTTTGCTGCATCTTCTTTTCATAATTTCATTGAGGATAATTTGAAAGTATTGCTGTCTCTTTCTGGCACCCCCCGTCTTCTTTAGGGTGCAGATTTATACGCTGAAAAGCGATTATGCCGAGAGCATAGCGCCGTCGGCAAAAGTGTGCAAAAATAACGATTAACATCAGGGGTCGTTTTAGGACAAGAGGGGGGAAGGGGGAGAATTGAATTCGGGGGTTGAATTTCAATTCAGGGGTTGGCGACGGCCAAAAACAACTGATTTCGAATGCAAATCATGAAAATTAAGCCGAAAAAAAATTACAAATGCAGGGGAACTAAATTGCCCAAGGGACTACCGTACGAAATTTGACTTTGCCGTTAGGGGGACGCGCTGATTGACTGACTGAGTGACGGATGAGGGCAGCTGCGCGGGGCAAATCCCTACTAAGCTGGCGGATTGTCTTGCATTTGCAATTTTTCAATTAAACCCAAAACAATTGACAGCGAAGTAGGGAATTTAAAAGTCCACCTGCCCTAACCCAAGCAAAGCTCTCAAGCACCCTACATGCGTTGCGCCGATCGTTTCGCTTTGCCAGCTCCGCCGCCCAGCGCAGCTGAATAACCGCCAGGCAGCGCATAGTAAAGTCGCTGCGGCCGAGCTGCCTCTGCCGCTCTACCATTGGCTGATGCGCTCAGCGCAGCTTACGGTTGATCTTCGGCTCTCTTGCTCAACCCTTTTCAATAATTCTTATGGACGGCTGGCTGGGCTTTTTTGTTATTGTTTCTAAATCTGACGCCGTCCGTGTGCCCGCGTGTGCATTTGTGTGTGTGAGCATTTCAAGCGTAAAATTCATGCGCTTCATGTTCGCCGTTGTTTTTGTTGTTTTTTTTTATGGTATTGTTTTCAGTTTGCCCCTTCCCCTTGATACTCTTTTTCAGTGCAACCAGTCAAGCCGTCAATTTCAATGTTTTATTTCTTTTTTTTTTTTTGGGGTAACAAATCAAAGCCAATTTGCAAAATGGAAATGCAAGAACAAGAAACAAAAGACGAGGGTGGGGGAAAAAAATACCAACTCCATTTTGTTCTTTTGCTTGTCTATCGTTTTCTTTGTCCTTTGACGAGCTTTTTTGTTCCTTTACTTCTCAGTGAACAAGGAAAAACAGATAATCAGCTTATCAGGAACCAAAAAGCCGCGCGGACAGGAAATCAACACCTGGCGACCGAAAAAGTGATTTATGCTTTCGGATTAATTACCGTTAATTATAAGGAGGAAAAAGAAAAGCAGACAAGAAACAAGGAAACAAGGGGTGAGGGGTGTGGGCCGATCTAATTACGCTTCGCTGACTTCTTCTTAACCCCGCCCCCCTGCGCCCCTTTGACATTTGGCCGACCACGGAACTCCGTCCCTCCCGAATCCCTTGGCAAAATGCGAGCAGATGTGACACGCAAAAAAGGGAGAACAAGGGGCACACAAAAGGACGTGAGAAGGAGGTGGGGTGGGGGTACAAATATGCTTAATAAATAAGCAAGGCAAACAAAATGAAACAACGCTGACGACGAGGGACCCTTGAGGATCCCAGAAACGACGAGGGGAGAAAGGCGTTGGTTTGTTGGTGGAAGAGGGTGCGGCCGAAATAATTACAGGACCGACACCTAGACAAGGAAAGGGCGGAGGGCAAGGGAATCCGAAACTGCAATCAATTTGGGTAACCGAGAGGCAGAAAAAAAGGGCCGCAGATGCTAAGCAGCCGATGATGGTGAAGGTGACAGCCGCAGCCCTAGAGACCGAACATTAAATGCTAATTTGGCTGCCCCGCCGACGCTCTCTTCTTATTGGCCGACGATCAGGCGGGCGGCGCTGCTTCTTGCTTAATTGCAGGCAAAGAGAGGCGACGGCAATTTAAGCTTAAAACTTACGCACAGTGGGATGAGTAGAGAATTCTTACCTGAAAGTAGAAAGAAAAAAAAAACAAGGTTATACAGAATTCAAGAAATTTAAATGAGAAAGGAAATCAAATGCTGAAAGCAAGGATACCGATGCCAAAGGAGCAACCTCGGCCAAAGAAAATCCCCCACCCCACCTTATAAAGCTGCCGCCGGCTGCTTCCTCTGTCACCCCCCCCCCCCCCTCTCCCATCACAGTTCAATGCACAAGCACACAAGCTGGCAAAAAGGCAACTCGAGCCAAAAAAACAAAAAAAGGGGTGACGACGACGACGACGATGGAATCGTCTTCTGTTACATTCAAAAGGAAGAAGTGAAAGAGACGCCGGCCGCGGGGGGGCCACAATCAACGTACAAGCCAAGCGTGCATGTGTGTGTGTGTGTGTGTTCGTACACATGTAGCCGCTCTGTTGATGCATATCTAAAAGCACATTAAAAGAGTTTTAAGAGAGCGGCCGGGGGGGCAAGAGAGAGAGCGGCCACGGCAGCCGCCCTAAGGCCACAAAGAAGACAAGAAGACAAGAGAGCGGAGGGGGGAGGGGAAAAATGTACAAGCAATAAAAATGATCGGCAATGCGATTTGCAACAGAACTTTCGGCACGAGCAGAGGCAGCGACGCTGGCAGCGCAGTTAGACAGCCGAATGGGCGAGAAAGAGACAGACAGACTCACGGCAAATAAAGTAGAAGGAAGACGAACAAACGGTGAATTTCGGTAGCAAAGCGGCTGGGGGTGGGGGGTAAATGGTCGATGAAGTGGAAATGAAGGTTGTTTTTTTATTTTTGGGAGGATATCAATGCCCCTGGGGAGCCTGCCAAGAAAATTTGTCTGGCCAGGAAAGGGACGAGGGTGGGGGGTTAAAAACTAACAAATTTTAAAGTAATTGGAAATAAAGGATGAAAAGGAATGAAGGATGGTGGCTGGAACAGCTGGCAAAAAGGAATTGGGAAACACGAAAAAAAGAATCTTTTATTTAATTTTTATATGCTGATTCCTTGAGAATTCGAATTTCATTCGCCCGCTTAACCCTCAAATGCCCAAAGGAATTGGGAAACAGAAAAAAAGATTCATAAGAATTATTTAAGTTAGGATTTAAGTTTTTATAATGATAAATTTTAGATTCCTTGAGAATTATAGTTTGATTCCCCCGCCCCTCAAATTTATATAGACCTTTCTGCTAAGGCTTACGATTTCCCCGCCCACTCAAGCAAACCAAAAGCAGCAAAAGCAGCCGAAATTGAAAGACCAAAAAAATCACTGGCCACCTTTCCCCCCACCCCCGCATATTCACCGCCCTCGGCGTGCCAGAAAATCCATAAAAAAAAATATTCTATTGTCTGGCAAAAAGTTAACGCACTTTTATGTCCCCCCACCCCGTCTTGGTTCCCCCAACCCTCGTTTCGGTAGCGGCTGCTGGCCCAGCCCTCGTTGAGTTTCGTTGAGTTTCGTTTCTTCGTTCTTTCCCCTCCCCCCACCACAACGACGCCAGCCCAGTCATTTGTCAAGTGAGCTTGCCGAGGGGTTTACGGTACGTGAGTTGGTTCGCAACAACAACAACAACAGCAACATGAAAATGTTGGCAATACAATATTTTGCCATTATGTCGAACAATAACAAGTCCGACCCGACTGGCCGTGAGTGCGAGCGAGACGGCTAGAGAGCGACGCCCCGCTCGGTCGGTCAGTCGTCGGCTTCGTCGTGAATAGCTGCCAATTTCAGGCTTAAGTGTTCTGCCCGCTTCACTGCCAAGCATAAAAAAAACGAAGCAAAAGAATCAAAAGAAGCAGCAAGAAGAAGAGCAGATAATGCGCGTTTCAGGCGAGGATGGCAGGCCGGGCCAGCGAAGAGCGAGGGGCAGGCAAAGAGAGCGGAGGGCAAAGTCGCTGCTCTTTGTTGTTGTTGTTTGTGTTCGTGCCGAAGCCCAGCAAAGTTGTTGGCGGGGCGGGGCCGAGATTCCTTTTATATGAAATTTAATACCACTTCACCTTTTTTTTTTTTGTGAGTGGCTGGCTGGCGTTCTTGTTGTTTTTGTTGCTGTTCTGACAACCAAATTGAGCGGTTCATAAAAATCTGTGAAAATTATAAAGGCGAAGGCCTTAAATGAGCGTGCGTAAGTGCCGAGGGAGCTGCCAGGCTAAAAGAGCAGAAACCAAGTCACCCCAAGACGTCGCGCCCTCCCCTTCCCCCTTCGCTTGGGCGAGCACAAACAATTTAAAAAAAAACCGACATGATTTCCAACAAGCAACAAGAATGATAAACAGGCAGTGGGTTAAGTGCGAGGGGAGGGGAGAGCAACACAAATTCACAGCAAGAACTTTAACGACACACACACATATACAGGGAGGCAGCAGCTCAGCCGCCTAGGCAAAGAGAGCGAAGTTAAAAGAGAGCGGCACTTAAACTGCAAGTCTGGCTGGGGAGAGAGCGCGCGCCGCTCAGCCGATCAGGAGAGCGGATGATCTTCACGGCGCTGCTTTTTGTGCTCTTTAATTTGACCTGTTGGGTCGTTTGGCCCTCGACCTTGTTCCACGGTCAGTGTAGGTGACCTGGAAAGTGTGAAGATCCCTGAATTCCCTCAACGCCATTAAAAATTCATTAAAGGGGAAACTGACTGAGGGCGTTGCTTGTAATGTGATTAATTGTGATTCCACCCCCCACCCCTGGGGCCCAAGATTCACACGCTCGCTCGTTCCCCTCCTTTTGTTGGATAAATTTCAGCAAATTTGCGTTGACAGGCAGCGACGCCGACTGCATTAAAATTGCACAGAGAAAGAAAAAATCAAAAGCAAAGCAAGCAACACAAAAAAAAAAAACGAAGTCAGCTTCTTCCTCCCTCTCTCTTCTTCTTGCTTTTGTGCTCTGCTGCTCCACCAAGCGAAATGAACATGAAAATTTGCGATTGCCGCTGTGAAAAGAGCAATGGGCAAGATACCCGTTATTAAGAGCAAGAAGAGGAGGGGGGGGGGGGGAGAGTCTCGACCGCAGCCTAAGTAGCTCGTTGGTTGCCGCAAATAAACTGGCCTGCATAATGGACAGCGATGGCCAACGATGACGGCTACAATGACAACAACACAGCCAAGAGCAAGGAGTGGAGGGAGGGGTGGGGGAGACTACAACATAAACATACGCGCGCCGCTGCCTTCCCCACTCCAATTTAATGCAGCGTTCGCAACACACGACGACGACCGTCCGTCCGTCCGTCTGTCTGTCGCGCTGCCCGGGACCAAATGCACATAACTCATTGCGACGCTGCGAAGCGGGCAGCCAAAAAAGTTGAAGAGAGCGCAGCAGCAGCAAAGGCAAAGAAGGTGGTCCGGGGGCAGTCCAGCCAATGGCGGCCAAGGCAACCGTGGTTCAGGGTTTTTAAAACAAGCAATGAAAATTAAAAAAAAACTACATCAAATTTGAAGAGATGAGGAAATATCAAGAAATTGAGAAAGCGTAATTTGTTAAAAATTAAATATTTTTTATGATTTTGTGTTTTATTATAAGGAAGAGTTTTAATAGGTTTGGGAAGTAAATGTTAGGAAGCCTCAACAAAATTGTATATTAAAGAATTTTAAATTTTAAGCGTATTTTTTTCGGATACCTGCATTTAAAACAGAAGTGAATTTTAAATCGATATATGATATTTCTCTATTATATTCTTCTTAATATTAAATAAATAAATAATTTTATTCCCGGTTTCAGGTTTTCTGATTAAATGTTAAGAAAATACAAAGAATTAAAAGTATTAAGGCATTTTTTTTTAAAAACTAATCAAATTTAAATCGAATTATTTCTCGAATAAAATATTTTATTTCCCCCCTAAAAGCCTAGCGGGTAATAAAATCCGCAAACCCTTTCCAGCTATTTCATTATTTTACTTTATTCTTTAAAAATAAATTTATTCTACTTTAGATATTTAAAAAAAACCCTCCACACTGCACTTTTTATTTTACTGCCATATTTCACGCCCTCGGCCCACTGTGCCCCTCGCCAGCCAGCGACACGAAGTGAGTTGTACAGCGAGCAGCGCTGCCGGCAGTGGGGGGACGCTTGGTGGCTGGCAGGTCAGCGGGGGGCGTCAGTTGTTTGTCACTTTGGGGGATTGTATTTTTCTTCCCCTCCCCCCAAACCCCCCACCCCTCTCCCCACTGCCCCTCTGACTACTTTTGGTCGTCGTTGGACGGCATTTGAAAAATTGCAATTGAAACAAATTCAGTTAAGTGCGCTGCTGACGCGGCTTGCCGCACGGTGGCATCAACTCCAAACTGGTGGCATGTTGCGCATAATTCATGACTCGCCGCTGCCGCTGCCACTGCCGTGTGCCACGTTGCGTTTGCGTCTCGCGGTCGATTTGTTGCCCCGTCGCCGTGTTGCCAGTTGCCGCTGCGGTTGTTGCACAAAAAAAAAAACGAGTTGCACGCACTGGAAACTCTGTGCCGCATGTGGCGCGTCGCAGGCAACAAATTTTCCGGCACGTCAAGTCCGTCGAAGGGGGTCGCCTCGGCAAGGGGGGCGGGGGGCGGTTAATCTGGCGAGTTACATTTTTACGTGCATTGAAATAATTAACACGCACATGGCTGACTGATGCCCCCACCCCCTCCCCACACTCCTTACACTTTCCCAGGGAAATCTGCGTTTAGTTGGGGATTTTTTTCTTTTCCGAAAGCTAAAAAATCGGAGGAGTGGGGGCTGGGGGAGGGGGGCGGTGGCTGTTCGATTTGATTTTTATTTTTTTTATGAGCTGCTGAAATTTTTGATCGCTTTTAATTGCCCTCGGGGGAGCCCCGCTATCGGAACCGGACTAAGGGGCCCATTGGGATTACGAGGGGGTGGGGGAGGGGAGGGGGAGCCTGCGAGCCGATCTGGGGAACTTGAGGTTCCCTTGGGGATTTATTCGATTTTTGTTGTTGATGAATTTACAATTTTTTAATGGATTTTGTAAGACGACAAATTATTTTTTTTTACAGATTTTGGTTTTTTTAATAGAATTTAAATTTAATTTTGACTGTAATTAATTTATTTATTTTAAAATGTAAATTGTAATTTCAATTCTTTATATTCTTTAATAAATTGCACTTATTTTTAATTTTAACTTTTAAAAAGCTTCCATTAGCCGCTTTAATATTTTTTCTTTTTAATTTATTTTATTATTTAATAAACAGGATTTGATATTTGCTCTTGATTAATTTATATTTTTTGGATGGATTTTGTGAGTTCACAAATTAATTTTTACAGACTTTGGATTTTTGTATGGAATTTTAGTTTAAAATATTTTAATTAAATCAAAAAAATAAATTTCTTTCTTAATTATTATTTAATCAAATTGCCTTTGGATTTTTGTATGGAATTTTAATTTAATTTAGACTGTAATTAATTAATTTATTTAAAAACATAAATTTTAATTTCAATTCTATTTTTAAATTCATTTGATTTTTATTTATTATTTTAGCAAATAACCTTAAAAAAAATTTCCATTAGCCGCTTTATTATTTTTCCTTTCTTAATTTATTTTTTCTGTTTTTTAAGTTTTATTTTCACTTCTTTTTTTATTTAATTTCTGCTTTTATTAAATATGTAGTATTCAAGTTATTTTGTATTATATTTTTTAACCTGTTTAAAGATTTTTGCTTTATTTATTTTATTTTCCATTTGCGTTTTCCCGTTTGCATTTCCAATTTCCATTTAAGCGCAAATATTTAATGATTTGCGTTGTTGTCATTTTTTTAAATCCTTTTTTTATTAGCGTTTTTTGTGATTAATGTAAATTGCTGTGTAAATATGGAAATTCGTTTCGTTTGAAGCCGCAAATTCGCACAAAAAAAAAAACCATAAAAACAATAAACAAAAAAAAACTCAACATGAGAAGCTTGCAATTCGCAAATAAGCAAGATAAACGATAAAAAAGGAGAAGGAGGAAGTGGTGGGGAGGGGGGGGGGAAATTAAGGTGTCCGTTTTCGCAGTTTTTTTTTACCCTCACTTGATTTTTTTTTTCGGTCGGCCGCTTTGGCGGCTCGTTGGTCAGCCTGTCTGCCCCCCCTCCCCCCTTGGGTTGTTGTTGTCTTGTTTGCTCAGCGAAGCGAACGGGCTGCGTTGCCTCGAGTGATTTTCATTGTTGTTGTTGTTTTTTTTTAAGCCCGGCTAATTTGGTTTTGCGCAAAAATTGCCAACGACTTGGGCTTTGACAGGCGGACAGATGGACAGCCGGACGGTTGAGCGGCTGCACAAAGCGCAACAGGCGAAGAAAAATAAACGGAATTTCGCAATTTTTCAATTGTTGACTTCGAAACGTCAAAAGCGCCAAAGCGGCACGCGATTTTATTTTTTTAACAATTTTTTTTTATTGGCTCAGGGGAAAACGGAAGAAAGAGAAAGAGAGGCTGCATAAATTATAAATAGTTAAAAAAAAAAATATAAAAAAACACCTAAAATTAAATAATTTTATTTTTAGTTGTTTCAATTTTTTTCATTATAAATTTTATTATTTTTATGAGAAAAAAGTTAAATTGAATGTCTGTTAATTTAATATGCTTTCGTGTTCTTTCTTTATTAGTTTAAACTAAATTTTTTATTTTTTTTTTTAGTTCAGTATCATTTTTAATTGTTTTAAAAATTAATTCTTTTTTAATTTTGCAATTTCAATATTTACTTTTTATTTGTATTCAATTATTTTATTCCTTTATTCAATTCCATTTTAATTACATTTTTCACCCTTTTTTTTAAGACAGAAGTTAAATTGATTGTCGTTAGATTTTATATAGTGACGTATTCACTCTCACAC
>JBAMCP010002668.1:0-10965 GCA_037075105.1 Lissocephala sabroskyi | reverse complement strand
CTGAAGGCCCGCATCCTGGCGGAGCGGAATGAGGTCTACCGCCTGAAGCATCTGTACGAGCAACAAGTGCAGAAGCAACAGATCCAGCAGCTGGCCGAGCTGCCCCTGGACGGGGATTATGAGCGCGTCATCGAGCATTACACGCGGGAGAATGCGCTGCTGGAGAGCAAGAAGCAAATGCTCTGCCTGGAGCTGAAGGAGGAGAAGCGGGCCTGCATAGCCCTGGAGGTGGAGCTGCGTATGCAGCAATTCTAATACTCTGTTTTTTTCGGGTTGTTTCTCTCGTTCAACGAACAAAAACTGCTTAAGCGAAAGCTCAAATTTGAATTAAAGTTTTGCGCGCGCGCTTTGTTATCGGCGCTTAGCTTTTGCGCGAAGTTGGCAGCCCGCCCACGTACACAGCTGGGGGTGGCGCACACACACACGCATAAAGCGCTTTTTGCGATTTTACACACTCGTGAGTTGGACTGCCTCGCTGCGTGATATTGTCGGTGGAAATTAAAATAAAAACATTCAAATTAGCAAAATGCTTAAGCAAGTGACTAAGCAATTGGCCCTCCAGGGTGTCCGCAACTTCTCCTGCAGCCAGCAGGTGAGCAAACTTCCCCGAAAAGATCTCCAACGCCTCCCCCCCTCCCCTACCCGCGTTGTTTACGTAATGCAGAAAATTGCAAGTGGCCGCTGCAAAAAACTGCATAACCGTCCGCTGGCCGTTCCAATTAGATTTTAACCCCATTGGAGTTGAGTTTGAAGTGTGTTTCTACGTTTGCCCTACAGAACAACTACAAGGTCACCGTATGCGGCGCCTCCGGCGGCATCGGCCAGCCACTGTCGCTGCTGCTGAAACAGAATCCCCTGGTCAGCGACTTGGCCCTCTATGACATTGTCCACACGCCCGGCGTGGCGGCCGATCTGTCCCACATCGACACCAAGTCCAAGACCGCTGGCTTCATGGGCGCCGACCAGATGGGCGAAGCCCTGAAGGGTGAGTAGAGGGCGCCAAATGAGGTTATGTTGAGTATGGAAATTTCCGCGTAACTCGTTTAGCCTTAGCGGAAATTGGATCTGCTCAGATTTTCTCGATATCTCAGTCAGTCGGTCCTCTTATCTGGGGGCATTTTTTCGGTAGCTCCAAAGCTCAAAGTGCCCGATAACGCGGGGCGGGCTGGTCAAGTTTATTGGCCGCCTGTAAATATTTACTGAGATTGTTGTTTTTCAGGCGCTGATGTGGTCGTCATCCCCGCTGGCGTGCCACGCAAACCGGGCATGACCCGCGATGATCTGTTCAACGTGAACGCTGGAATCATCAAGGACATCTCCAACTCCATAGCCAAGAACTGCCCCAAGGCCTTGGTGGCCATCATCACCAACCCCGTGAACACTTGCGTGCCCATCGCAGCCGAGATCCTCAAGAAGGTAAAGTCGACCAATCCACCCAAATTTTGGCTCAAAAGGAATGTTTTTTTTTCCCTTAGGCTGGCGTCTATGACCCCAAGCGTCTGTTTGGAGTCTCTACTTTGGATGTGGTGCGTGCCCGGGCCTTCATTGGCCATGCCTTGGGCGTGGATCCCCAGAAGGTGGAGATCCCCGTGATTGGCGGCCATTCCGGCGTGACCATCCTGCCCGTGCTGTCCCAGAGCCAGCCGCAGTTCAAGGGCAACCAGGACACCATCGAGAAGCTGACCGTGCGCATCCAGGAGGCCGGCACTGAGGTGGTCAAGGCCAAGGCTGGCGCTGGTTCCGCCACCCTGTCCATGGCCTATGCCGGCGCCCGTTTCGCCGGCTCCCTGCTGAAGGGCCTTAACGGCGAGAAGAACATCATCGAGTGCTCTTATGTTCAGTCCACCATCACCGAGGCCACCTTCTTCTCCACCCCGCTGGTGCTGGGCAAGAACGGCCTGCAGGAGAACCTCGGCCTGCCCAAGCTCAACGACTACGAGAAGAAGCTGCTCGAGGCGGCCATTCCCGAGCTCAAGAAGAACATCCAGAAGGGCATTGATTTTGCCAATGCCTAAGCTTCAGCCACAGCCGACAATCCTACCCAAGTTCTGTACTTTATATAGCGAATTGAGAAACTCTGAATTTATAATTGGAATAGCGAAATGTGAGTCGCCTGGCCCCAAAGATTAGACACTCAGCGAGGCGAGAGCCGAGAGATACTTAAAAATAAAATCACCAACAAAACAAGAGCCGCCCCCGCCCCCGGAGACCTGTATCCAGGCAGCCGTAATGCCGTATTTATCATAGATTTATATGCCTCACACTTGCCGGCTACACGGAGAGAAATCGACGGATCGACGGGTTTGCTTTTGGCCCACGGAATCGGCAACTGTCTGGGAATTTCTCTCCGTGAGCTGAGCCGTCAGGGGGCCGCATCGGTGTGCACTAACACAGCGGATGCCAATTGAGCTTCATTAAAATCAATTTAAACTTCTGCCCGCATGTCAAGATGCCCGGCAGATCCCGCTCAAGGGAGGGGGAAGGGGAGGGGAGGCCGCTGCGTACGCAATTGGGAATTTCTGGCCGGGGCGTTGATTTTCAGAGCGCACGGGCCTAGTAAAAGTGTCTAAGCCGTAATCTAGATGTTAACCAAGGCAAGGGGCGCTTTCAATTAGCAACTGAGGTGAGAATTTCCAATCAAAATAGCGAGCCATTCCGTTCCCAACTTAATCGATAAATAATCTCAAAGGTAGAAAGCTTGGCCACTTACCGGGTTGCTTATTCCAGTCTTCATCGAATTATCCGCAATCGATTGCTCGATCAATTGCCATTCATAAAATCACAAAACCGCAAGCACAAAAATCACTAACACGCGGTGGAGGAGGCGCCCAGCCGGCTGGACAGACGGCTAGCGCGGCTTAATGAAATAATGAGGAGGAATCAATTTTCAGGCACGGCTTGCCGGCCGGCGATTTGTTTTTTGTTTTTATATTAAAACAAATTGGTATCATGGATTTCCAGCGGACGGCCGGACGGGCGCGAATGTAACCGACAACGACCTTGTACAATTTTATTTAATTACAAACAATTAAGCCACCGCGTTGGGCACCGCGTGGCCGACGCCAAAATGGCCCAAGAGACGCCCACGCATCTGCAGGGGCGGCCGGGTGGCCAATTTAATTAAAAGCGTTAAGCGAAAACCACGTTACACACCCGAGATTCGCGTTCATTCATAAAAATTTTACAAATTCGCGTAAGCTTGTCCGCAATTTCATCACACCTCCGACTTGCAATTATCGATTACTAATGCAACGGAGTTGTCGTTGCAGATCAACTTATCGGTGGGCCACCCTATCAACCTCAGCTGGGGAATGCAGCCCTCGACTACCTGTTGTAACCCAGCGGAGTTGTCGCTGCGGGTGAAGTTATCGAAAGGGTTACCTGCTTTCGATTGTGCGGGGGCGGGCGATTGATCAGCTGCATTAAATGGCGCCCGGCGGCACAAATAAGCCACAATTGTGGGCAATTAATTTGAATTACGCCCAGCTCGGTTACGATTTGTTTCTTTTTCCAGCAAAGCAAGGGCCCCTGCTTGGCTGGGGGCTTATTGCAGTGATTGGCTTAAATTTATTGGCGTCTTCTCACTTTCACTTTGATTGCATTAAGTTATTTTCCTTTTTTATTTGTGTCAATTCGCAGATTTCTTCTTCCCAGGCAAATAAAAGACCTACTCCTGGCTTACATTCCTAGCTGCCCGCCTCTAAGAGATGAGCAAATGGCCTCCATCAGAACCAGCAGCTGCCCGGAGGCCTCGTGATCATCAGTTGGGGTCAGATGTCAAGAAAGCGTCGCACATCCGCTTTTTAGTGTCGTGTCATTAAGTAAAAACGACCAGGCAGGCTGGCCGGCCACCCCACCACCGGCCCCAGCCGATCTACAGACCCCAAAACAAGCATAGAAAATTAACAAAAAACTATACATCTTTGTCATGACAGCCGAGTGTCCACCATCCACCGGCCACGCTGGAGTGGCCGCTTGGAAATGTTCCTCGGCTGTCTCTGTTGTCGGGCGGGGGACTCATGTGAAGAGCGCTGCGGCTACACAAGAAATGAAACTAAAGTACAGAAAAAAAAAACTATTTGATATTTTATGCGGGATTTTAAATTGATCTTAACGAGCTTAATTGGTTGCCTCTGTGTGAGTGAGCTGCTCGGCTGGACTCTGACACTCGGCGAGTTGGCAGTCTGCTACCCCGCCCCCCTCCGCCCTTCCCTTGTGTGTGTGCCCCCAAGTCGCCATTTATTTTTTCCATACGCCGCCATATTGGAATTTCGTTGTTGTCGCTGCTCCCGCAGATCACAATCGCGCAGCCGGACGGAGACAACAACAACAACAAAAAGGCTGGCACATAAGTCCATATATCGTAATACAATGTGATAATATGACAGTGGGAGGCGGAGGCTGGCTGACTGAGTGACTGTCACCGGGTTCAAAATATCAAGCGGTTGTGTGTGGGTCCGTCGGGCTGTCGAGATCACTCGTGGGTCCATGGATATTCCACATGACAGACTATCGGCTGTACCAGATTCCGTTCTATAAAAAAAAACTAGAAGATTATGCGATCTTATTGCAAATTTCGGTTGGCAGGCGGCAATCAGGGAAATCGATACTTTTTCGATTTTCTAATAATCGGAATTCAAACTCAAGGCGGCCAGAATTAATTGCGGGTTTTTTCCGTGATATTTTTCCACAACTTGGCCAACTAGACTTTTATTTATTTCAACAGACAGCTTATTTAAGGAATCGGTTAGGATTAAAGACCGAAAGATTGAATTAAATGGAAAATCGAGGCACTCATTTCGAATTCCAGAGATTCGATGGTTACCTGGATCGTTGACGGATTTCTTGTCCTTGTATCTCGGATATCTTTCCCACATTTAGCCCCTCGACCTCCTTAGGACCCTTTGCCCTCTCGCCAGGATCAAAAGTCACACAATTAACTTCTGAGGCTAGAAAGATGCCAGCCAGGATGGCCCATTATTAACCAGCAGGACTAGGCGACCCCGTCCAGTGTCTCCCCTGCCGTCATCGCCGGGCCCACATAATTGGCGCGCTCGTAATGCAAAACGATCTCTGATTATTCACACGCGAGATCCCATAGAGGGTCGGATGGGCTTGGGGTGGGATGGGTCGGTCGATCGCGTGCGACTGTCAGGCCAGTAAGTCCCGTTTCCGTGAGGCGCCCGCATTTCCAAACCTGCGACCAAAAGTATCGAATTGTGAGAGATTTTCATTGAGTTTCCTTTGGGAAAATACCGACCACTGATCCTGGGAAGGTCAATGCGGGTCAGCGCCGTGGAGCTTCCTTCCAACTTCCCCTCAATTATCGAGGGCTTTGGAGCGAATCCAATTCACCATTCTGATTACCATAAAGATCCTCGACTCCTGACCAGCATTTGACCAAAGGTGGCCTGCCTCGAGGGCGGCACACGCCGGCGGCAATCCTGGTGACCCTCATAGCCGCGGCTGGCAGTTCCAATTGGAACGGCCACGCTCTGAAGGCATTCGCAGGACTGTTGAAATGCTGGCTAAGTCACCCCTGGCATCCTTGCCAACTTTCCCAGGACTTGGCCGGCGCTGTGCCCATTCTGCGGGTAGCAAACACACCCAGGCCACCCACCCCCCGCGCTCTCTTCACTAACAAAAGTCACACGCGCCAGCATGAAATCCAAGGCGAGAGCGAGACAGCCACAGGCCGAGGGTTGCCGTCTCGCTCTCGGCTCACCAATACGCAAGGAAAATGGCGGCCATTGCTGGCCTCCGATTGGCGGAGCGGCTGGCGGTCGTGGCGATATAAAAAGGCAATCATCGGGCTCGGGACTCAATTAAGGGCCCAGACTGGCAACGGTGCGGACGAGCGCGGATCGCGGATCGAGTGAGAGACTAAAGAAAAATAAAAACAAAATAATCCAAAACTTTGCCAACGGCTGCTCCTGCCAATTAATTAATTCAATCAGTGCGGCAATTGATTGTGATTTGATTCAAATCGCGCGCTTCGATTACCGATAACAAAAGTGCCCGCCGCTAATCGAAGCCAATGACTGGCGTTTCCGCCGCGTGATTGTGCGTGAGTGTGAGTGAGTGAGTCCTGTGGTCCTGCGCCATGGAGCACGCCGGCTTTGATGATCAGATCTTCGGCGATTTCGGCGGCCCTCTCAGCCCCTTGGGGGCCAAGCCTTTGCTGCCCACCACCACCAGCTCTGGCTGCCTAACCGGCAACCCTGGCAACCCTAATCCTGGCAGCGGCCTCCACTCCGTCATGCTGGGCAGCGTCCACGAGCTGTGCAGCCAGCAGCGCCTGCCCGACTGCCAGACCATCCTGCCCAACGGCGGCGGCCCCGCCGGAGCCTCCGGCAACGGATCTCCCAACTACGGCCAGAAACTGGACTTCGGGGTCAACAAATTGGGCTGCTATTCCCCCACCCAGAAGTACGACTACCAGCAGCAGCACTACGCGGCCACGCCCCCGCCCCAGAATGGGCGGCAGCAGCAGTTGGTGGGCGTCAATGTGGGCGTGTCCATGGGCGACTACCACACGATGAACGGGAAGCTGGAGTACTCGCCGAATGCCAAGCTGCAGGATCCTTACGATCCGCATCCTTCCCATCAGCCGCTCCAGCTGCAGCATTTGTACGGCGGCAGCCCCCACCACAGCCATCCGGGCCATGGGCACGAGGACTCGCCGCATGCCAATGGGATGATGGACTCATCGCCGACGGGCAGTGCGGGGGTGGGCGTGGCCGTGGGCGTTGTGGGCCCGGCGGGTGGCAAGCATAAAAAGCCCGAGGAGATGTGCCAAATGGAGGCGGTGCAAGTGAATGGCGGCGGCGGCACCACAGTGGTGGTGACTACAAATGGCAACGCCACCACCGGCGGCAATGGCGTTGCCGCTGCGGGTGGCGCCCCAGCAACGGCAGCGGCGGGGGCGGCCAAGAAGGATAACAAGAAGAAAGGCGATCCGAACGGCATTAAGAAGAAGAAAACGAGGTGAGTGGGCAATTACAAAAGCAACGGGAAATCAATGAGTTTATGTCAGAATTTATGGGCAATTTTCCGCCCGGAAATCTCACGCTGAGAAAATGAGCATATTACAGTTTGAGAGCAACTACAGTTTTAGAGCGACCCCCCTCAACAGTTTGAGAGTATTCTAGTACAGTTTTAGAGTCTTTATTTTATATATTTTCCCCTCGTTTTCCTGCTTTTCAGGACCACCTTCACCGCCTACCAGCTGGAGGAACTGGAGCGAGCCTTCGAGCGCGCCCCTTACCCGGATGTGTTTGCCCGCGAGGAGCTGGCCATCAAGCTGAATCTCAGCGAATCCCGCGTCCAGGTTTGGTTCCAGAACCGCCGAGCCAAGTGGCGCAAGCACGAGCCGCCAAGGAAGACAGGCTACATCAAGACCAGCACCCCGCCCACCGCCGCCCTGAACAGCTCCCTGGCCCCGCCCTTCGCCAGCTTCCCCCAGACCACCACCGTCACCCCGCCCGGCAGCATGGACAGCTGGACCAGCTACCCGGCCCCCTACGAGCTGAGCCCCCAGTTCAGCCTCCTGTCCCCCGCGGCCAGTCCCTACGGCACCTACTCCGGCCAGTACGGCACCTACGTCCACGAGAGCCAGCTCTTCCCCATGCGCCACTTCGAGTACGGCAGCCCGCCGCGCATCGAGATGAGCGGAGGGGGAGGAGCCGCCGGAGCCGCTCCGGTGGGTGGAGCCGATCCCGAGGCCGGCAAAGCCATGGCCATGCATCCCAGCCATGATCAGGGCTACGGCAACGGCGCTGCGGGGGAACTCCAAGCCCACGAAGGCACCGCCCAGCTGGCCGACGGCACCGTCGTCGCCGTGCATCACCACCAGCACCAGATGAACGGGGCCAAGTTCCTGGGCAGCGAGGAGGGGAAGTATGTGCAGGTGCAGTGCAATGGGCCTGGATTGGATCAGTCTGGCAACTCCTGCCACATGCAGGTGGAGCATTATGGGAGCTCAGTGGCAGCGGCGGTGGCGGCTGGAGGAGATGAGACGGACAGTGGCTTGCAAACTGTGATCAAGAGCGAGGATCAGCAGCAGGCGCAGAGCTACGTGTTGCCGCCTTTTTTGCACTAAGGGAAATGCTCACACACCGACGGCGACAGCAGCAGCAGCAGCAGCCGCGCCAGCGCTTGGGAGCTGCTGCTCCAGTGACTTTCAAACGGCCGTTGTAAGGCCCGCGCCTCTCAAACTGTCCGAGGCCTGGGCCAGTGTGCAGCATTTCAGTGCCAGCGTTTCGGGTTCCTCTAAACACACATACATACATACAGTAAACTTGGCAGCCCTGCCAGTGTAATTTGCCTACGCGGATATCAAACTGTAAACTGCTCTGGCAATGACTCTAAAACCTGCTCTGCTCTTACACGTGGAGCAGGCCAGCCTGCAGCATTTCAGAGACAGCACATCGGGTTCCTTTAAACACACAAAACACAACCAGTAAACGTCGTCTGCTTTAGTAATTCTCCAAACCCCTCAAATTGTAATCTAATTCAGCAGCCTAAGCCCCTCAAACTGTGCGTGAAGCAGGCGCGAGTTCATGCCTCTCAAACTGTAATCTGCTCTAGCAATATAAGCCTCCCAAACTGTCCGTGGAGTGGGCGAGTACTCATGCCTCTCAAACTGTTATCTGCTCTAGCTACATAAGCCTCTCAAACTCTACGTGGAGCAGGCGAGAACTCATGCCTCTCAAACTGTAATCTGCTCTAGCACTAAATTCCTCTCAAACTGTAGATGGAGCAGGAGAGAATTTAGGCATTTAATTTGCTTGCCCCACACAACCAACCACAGCATCAGCAACAGCAAAATCCGCCAGTCTTGCCACAACTTAAGCTAACTAGTTTAGGACCACCGGAGGATCGCACCGATCCCCGCTAGAAATAAGTCTAGAATTTAGGATCAGCCTGCATTCCAAATGTGCCTTACCAGCCGGTGGACAGAGATCTACGCCATCTCACAGTCCGCCGGTCGACATCTTTAGCTTCTAGGTTAGAATAATTAAGCCCCCAAGTGGGAAGGAGGGCAGTCGCCCTCCTCTCTAGGATTGTTGTGCGTTCGACAATACAAATCGTTTAATGGGGTCAACCCGTCGTCTACTCTAGGGAATATGTACTATATAGAGTGTATATATGATCCGTAAGTTAGGTTAAGTTGCGAATAAATTACAATTTTGTACCAAAATTCGAGCGTGCAGAGATTCGTGGCAGGCTAACCGCCGCCGCCGTGCAGGACGGCCAGCCAGTCGATGCCCTCGAAGAAGGCGTGGCCCTGGAGCTGCTCATAGTCCAGCCGCTGCTCGGGCCGCTGCTCCAGCAGCTGCTCCAGCAAATCCTTGGCCTGCTGGCTGATCTCACTGCCTGGGGAATCCGGAAACTGCACACAACCGTACAAGTCCAGCTGCCCGGGGTGGAGGCTCCGAAAAGGCTAAAAGAAAACTTCAGTTAACTTTCCAGTAAGAAAAGGTTGAAAGGATCAACTCACCAGGCCCAGCAGCAGCTGGTAGAGGACGACGCCGTAGCTCCACCAGTCGGACTTGAGGGTCAGCGGCCGTTCGGGGGCCACAAAGTGATTCTCCACGGCCGCCGGATGCAAGGCCTTGTGGAGGTAATGATCATCCGAGGCGAGTCCTTCGTTCTGATAGAAATACGTGAGCAGGAGTTGGCCCTTGCCGCCGAGCAGCAGGTTGTCCATGTGCAGGTCCCGCAGGATCACACCCTTGCTGTGCAGGCTGTGGATGGCCATGGCCAGCTCGCAGGCCCACTGACGCAGGCAGGGCTCAGGCAGGCGGGTGGCCAGTGCAGACTCCTTGGCCAGCCGACGCGGCGTGCCTGCCTGGACTTCGCAGAGGGTGTGGCTCACGGACTTGAGGAGCAGCTGGGAGCTGCGGAGAAGCTCATTCACATCGCTGTCCAGGGTGTGGGGCTCCGGCGACTCATGGCCCAGGGCGGGGAAGAGGTCAGCGTAGTCGCTGCGGGCGCCTCGGCCGCGGGGGGAGTAACTTTGGATGTAGTCATAGAGGCGGCCGCCCTCGGCCTGGCGCAGGAGCAGGAAGATCTTCTGCTCGGACTGGAAGTAGGCCAGGAGCTCTACCATGTAGGGCACCTGCTGGGGCAGGAAGATGCTTTGGGTGGGCGAGTGGCTGGCGGGCTTTTCGATGCCCTTCATAACTCCCGCCGGCTGCTGGGGCTGGGTGACGCACTGGACCTGCATGACCCGCTCGCCAAGGACCTGGAGCACTTTGTATTTGGCCAAGTGGTTCCAGGGGCTCTCCAGGTTCACCAAGGACAAATCCGGGCCGTCGTCCACCACATCCAATGAGAGTTGAAAGTGGAGTTTGTTCGAGTCGGCCTGGGCCAGGAATTGCTCGTGGATTTGTTCTACTCTCGCCAGGTACTTGGATATTTTGGCCTTGGCAATGGTCTTGCGTTCCTCGTTGGCGTCCTCGCGGGCCCCTTTGAGCAGCAGCTCGACTCCGTGCTTGTAGCGGTCGTGGGCTTCTTTGTACTCGAGGTTGACCTCGGCCTGGACGGCATGGCTGAACTCCAGGGCCGCCTCGTAGATGTAGTCGCCGTCGTCGCTCTCCAGCGAGGCCATGGGCGTTAGGAAGCGACTGCAGTCCCGCTTGGCCGGCAGCCCCTCATGATCGACTGTCTCGCTATCGTCCAGCGTATCGCAGCTGGGGTCAAGCGAGGCGACATCGTCGGCGAGTTTATCACAGATGTCGGCTATAGCGGGGCTGCTATTATTGAAGCTGTGCTCGACGTACAATCTGCGCAGTGGCGAGGCGTTGGGGGACTGGGCCTCGCTGAAGAATTGGGTGAAGGTGTTGCATTTGTAGAGGGGCGGGTGCTGGGCGGCGAAGTCGAGGAGCTGGAGGATGTAGTCCTTGCGGCGCTGGATGACCTCGGCATCGAACCTTTTGAAGTAGCTGCTGTCCGTGGGCT
>JBAMCP010002667.1:0-10967 GCA_037075105.1 Lissocephala sabroskyi | reverse complement strand
AAATGTTAGAGATAAATATATACAGTCCACATTTAAATGAAAAACCCAAACATCCCTTATCAAAGGGACAACAATTCACACCATATGTAAACTTTCAGTAAGAAAACAGATAAAACTATGCAAATACTTCAAATGGTATGCAGGTCTTCAAACATTATTCAGGTAAATTTATAGCATGTACACGCTATTTGTAAATATTAGATCCTAAGTAAATAATTCAAAAATGTATAAAAACGCATCACTTCAATAAAAATATAGTTCAGTACAAAAATTGAATTCATTGATGTCGGAGCGATCCGCATCTCTTAACAACAAACGTATTAAACAGAATCAAATTAAATTCGTGGAGTTTTATGAATTTTTTGTCTCTTTATTTTATGTTTGAACGGCATAGGAAAACTGTCCCGTAATAATTTCCCTTTGTTTTAAATAAATTCCCAAATCAAATGCCCACAGAGCTTTCGATTGCACCCCAGCAATTTGATGACCTTTAAGCAGCCAAACTGCATCGATTCCAAATCTTATTAAGGAAACACAGAAGAATTACCTTAGGTTCCCAAATATGTAAAGTTCCTAACTAAACAGAAATGCATGGAGATGTCGGAAATTTAATACAAACCGAACAATTGGAATTTCGACTCGTTTTCCCTCTCCGAGTCCAATTTGTTCCAAGTGCCGATTGCCCTCCCCATCAAACCTACAAAAGCTTTGAGCTTTCATCCTTCAAAACACTGGGAAATGAGCTGCCTTCGGAGTCCCGCCAACGGCCGTTAAATCCAAAACTCCAATCTCAACGGCAACTACGAACGGTTAGGAGGTTTGTAATAGATTTAAACTGGACAGAAGGCTAATCGGGTTGCGAGGACAGCCTGAAGCGGACATCCTGCACTCGAATTGAGTCGGCCATTTATTGTCACCGCGACTGACCGTCGACCGACAGCGGACGGCGAGGATGGCTGAAGTCTCAAACTATTTGCCAGGCTTTGTAATGAATATTTATGAAGATTTAAAATACATTTTCTTCGCGTCTGTTGTTTTATGATTTGCAAGTGTGCCGGGTTCTCGTTTTTTTGTTTTTGTGCCTTCTTTTTTTTATTTCTTCGGTGGCATCGCCGTGGCGAAGAGTCCTTGGCGTTGCCGGCGGCGGCGAGCGCATCGTCCATCGGAACGAAACGAGACTCAATGGTGTGCAAAGTTTTATGTTTTTCACAGACTGACGGACAAACGGGCAGACGGACAAATGAACAGACAGCCCAGCCCCTTCGCCTGCTTGGCGGCAGAGTGAAGGAAGAACAGAAAAAAAGCAACAAAAATGATGAAAAAGTGGAAAAGAAAAACAGTTTTAAATACGCAAGGCTCTCCGGCGCAGCTCGCCTGTCCAACTACCCAACTGTCTGTCTGACTGTCTGTCCAACTGCCCATTGGTCCATTTGTCTTACGGGCTGTTTGTCGCCCTCACTGTTGTTTTCATTTTGTAAATGATTTCATTATGTCTCCTCTCTCCCCATCTCAACAACTCCGCAGTGCCCACTGGACGACCCTTGCTCCTGGGCGAGAATTTATTGATAATTTAATTTGACATTTGCGGTTTCTGATTGTCATGATTGTTTTCGTTTTAATCTTATTGTTGTTGTTGTTTTGTTGTTGTTGCTATTTGCATTTACTTTTTATAGCGTTGTTTTCGCCAACCTTTGGTTGGGTCCTGGGCTCTTTTGCCGCCTTCATTTGTCGATCAAATTTGCATGTTTTATTTTGCCGGCCCGCTCGTCTAACCGCCATAACTTTTGTTTTCTCAGCTTTATGGTCCTGTCCGTCTGTCCAACCAGCTGTCCAACTGTCCAACTGCCCATCTGCGTGTGGGTGCGGTTGAGCACCGCAATTTGCATATACAAATAATGAGAATGGCCAGTTGAAAGTTTTGGCCCGGCTTATTGAAAGTTGCGGCCCGTCGACAACGACGACGACGCCAACGAGGACCCTTAAGGAAAATCGTCCTTTTGCTTGCCTTGCCTAATGACTCTGCTGGCATTTTAATTAAACTATTTCCTGGGACTTTCCTTGCGAATATTGAAATGTGAAAGGCCAACACACACACCCATCATTGGTGGCTGTAATGCAATTTTAATTTGTGCCGGCGCAGCAGGCATCCTTTTTTGGGTTAGGCAGCTGAGCCGATGATGAATCCTGCCATGTTTTGTCATTTTGAAGGCTTTCTTTCGACTTCATTTTATTTTTTTATGGGATTTCTTTTTTTCCCACTCGTTTTTGTTTCGTTTTCTCTGCTTTACTGTTTTTTTGTGGAACGTTTCCGTTTGCTACGCCATCATTTCCGCTGCTCATTTTTTGACTGACTGCTGACAAATTTTTTCCCTGACAAATGTGGAGGCGATGTGGGTGTGTGGGATTTCTGTGCTTCTTCTATTATTTCAATTGTCTGTGACTTGGATTGAAATCCCCAGCTGGCTGGGCCCCCACAGACGCTTTTGTGCGCCCGCCCAAATCAGCTCAACGGAAATTCAACAAAATTTGTTTAGGCCCCAATGACTCGAATTCTGATTGGTTTCCTCAGTCCACCTTCGCCGTCTGGCATTTCTACCTGAAAATGTGGCCAAATGTCGATGCACTTTAAATGTTTTGGCCGCCGGTCACCAACTCCACGTCTCCGCGTTTGTCCAGGTCAAATGCCTCCCGCTTCTGGCTGCGGTTGTTCGAAACTCTTTTCAGGTTTTCTTCTTGAATTTGCCAAGGAATCCGCAACCTTCCCCCCGCTCCTTTACCCTTCTCTTCAAGTTGTTTTGGGCAGTCACCAACTCCATCTCCGCGTGTGTCCAGCTGCACCACCTTTTGCTTTTCTTGTTGAATTTTCCAAGTGGGTGGATGACTTGGACTCCTCTTTCCCCCCCTTTCTCCGGGCTATGCAGTTGTCGATGGCGGGAAATGCAGCCGCCGCCGTCATAAGGAAATTTCATTATTGCCGCGCTTACACGCTAATGAACCATGTAAAATGTCAATGTAGTTGCCAACCCCCCACCCCTCTGGCTTGGGTGTGTGTGCTGGTTTTATTGCAAATGTGTGTAATGAATGTAAATTAGTAAAAAGTTTCCACAGCTCGAAAAGGAAGAGCCCGCCAGCGAGGGCGTCATGTTCATCTCCCCAACTGCTCAGCATGTCCGCGTGTGTGCGGGTGTGCGAGTGTGCGAGTGTGTTATGAATGGCGTTCCAATTGGCAAGTCGGCAGACAAACTGCCACCAGGTGAATATGCTCGTGTGTGTGTGTTAATTATGAGATTTTAGGGACGCCATTGAAACGCAGCCCACTTGCCTCGCTGGGCTTAGGGGAAATCTGAAAAACGACCGAAGAATCTTCTCTCATAATGCCCAGCCAGGCAGGTCCATCTGGCTGCCCCGCCCACACGAAACTATTTATGGGGAAATTGTAATGGCTGCCAATTAGTAAAATGCAAATGAGTTTTGCCCAAGACAGAGGGGGTGGGGGGCATTTGGCAAGTTTTCCAACAGTTCATTTGGCGCTTTAACTAATAAAACCAAATGGCCAACACAATTTTCCACTTCCTCAAGGTAAACGAGACGCGACAAACGAGAAAGAAAGGAAAATACGAAAACTCCAGCCACCCCAAAGTAAAGTTTATAGAGGATAAGCAAAGATCCTGGCTCTCAGCAGCTGCAACTTATTAGAAGTGCGTTTGCTTTATGCAAAAACCCCAAAAACACACAACAACAAGGACAAGGCAGAGTCGTCGTCCTTAAGGACAAGCGGGCATCAGGCATCAGGTCCGCCAACACCGTTGGCCGCATTAAAATAAGCAAAGCAAACTAAGCCAGCAAAATTCGTTTATCAACGCCAAGCGGCCGACTGTCCGTCCGTCTGCCCGCCCGGCTGCCCTTTGGCTGCCAAAGTTCAGTCAAGGTGCAAAATAATTTGTTGCAATCAGCTTAAAACCCCCCGAAAAAGCACAGGAGCAACCAGCAGGAGCCACCAGGATCCTCCAACGGTCTGGCGAGAGTTTTCAATTTAACTTGAATTATTATGACCTTAATTAACACGTCGTTTCATCATCCATTGCGCTGCACATCTTCTGGCATTGTTGTAAAATATTTTGGCATACAAAATGTGCAGGTATCCCTCCCACTCGATCCTGCTGCTTGTGTGCGAGGGGAAGGACGACTGCTGATTCGATTTTCTGCAGACATGCACTTTCGCAGAGAGCCGGTGACCCGGGTTGGCAAAATTTTCTAATCCTGCAGCCAAGTAACTGTTGCTGTTCCTCACACACACACACACACACAGGACACCTAGAGAGGTTTTTGCAGGGAGGGACTTACTAATTTTGGTTTTAATTAAATTCCAACTATGCTGATGGCGGCGATGATGCTGGCGAGAAGTCTTCTCCTCTTGGGCGAGTGACAGGGGCGGGAAGGATGTTCTATTACTTATGTAGAAGCATTTTATGCAAGTCTAAATTGAGTGCCGAAATACAAATTGAAAATGGGATTTGATTTAGGCCAGGCTTAAACGGCGGCCAACAATGAAAAGCGCGCTCGCTCCTGGAATGTCCATATGAATATTTGCTGGCTGATGATTTCTTTTTAATTTCCCCCAGGAATTCCTACGGCAGCTGGCCAGGCATCCAAGGCAGAAAAAAAAATTAATAATATCAACGAGATGATGTAGTGACCCCGCCACACACACACGCACACTTGGACACTTGCACACTCGCACAATGGCCCGGCGCACTTGTAATTTTATATTTGCGAGCAAACACAAAACTGGGCAGCCGGCGGGCCAGCGAACTGCCCAGCAACCACACCAAGAAAACCGAATACCCTGCCCAGCCAATTTGTAGTTTTATTTCGCTGATTATTGCAATGTCCGTCTGTCCGTTTGCTTGTTTTAATTGCTTCTTTAATTGCCACTTAATTATGAGCAAAAGAACACGAAACACACGAAACACTCTTAAGTGGACTTCGCGCCCGCGCATCTGAGCAGTTGGACAGATCGCCAGAGACTGAAGCAGAAAGCCTGAGCGAAGATGCTTTTAAGATCTCCGCTCTGGGAGAGAGGTGAGCTCAAAAGAAAACCAAAAGCTTTGCCTGCCAATATGCTCGGTTTATTTCTTTTTATAGAGCATGAAAACAACAACAGCAGCGCTCTCTGGACTCAGTCTGTGGGTGTGCGGCTGTGCGTGTGTGTGTGGGGGTTTCCGCTTGGCTAAATTTGTTTACACTTCTTCTCCTGCAAGGACAACTGTTGGATTTTGTTGTACTCTCTTTAAAGTAAACAGAACTCAACAAAATGAACCATTACATAAGACAGATTAAACGCACAGATAAAGAGCATTTGTGGTTCTGAGAAGAAGCCCAGATCAAAGCCTTTAAGATCAGGAGAATCTTTCTGTGAATCCCTGTGTCTTTCTGTCTTTCCGTGAACCCCACAGGTGTGCTTCCAAGAAGAGTATTCAAGTCTTTGATTGTCCAGTGGCCCCCCCACTTATAATTTCATTTTGAAATGTTTGCCGATGACGTTAACTTCATCATTACAATCATCATCTTTGTCGCCATTTTCCGGTATCAACTTTGCGGGTAGCACACAAAACGCTTCCTTAAATTTGACATATTGCCCGAAATGGGCCGATATTAAACCCAACGCCACCGTTAAGAAAGCGAAGGACAACCAACGAACCGAGAGAAAAGTGCGTGGCTCATTGAGCAAACTTAAGAAGGCTATGATGACGTCGGCTGGCTGGACCCTTTCGGGCCTCTGGCCGGCCACGTGTTTGGCATACATTGAGGGCAAAAATGCCAACCCCAAAACTTAATTACATACAAAATGAGTGGAAAATGGCCAAGACTTTGGGGGCGGGGGTGGCGCGTCCGTTTAGCCATTGAAAATTAAAAAGGAGCAGAAAACTGAATGCAAAAACCCGAATAATTAAACGAGCGTTAAATTGACACTAAACACGGACAGAATTTTAATGATTACAACAACCAGAGAGCCGCTCCATAGAATTGCCGCCTTCTAAAAAAACAAAAACAAAAAAAACGTAGGTTATTTGAAAATAAACCGACCATTAAACTGAGGAGGCTTAGGAATTTAGCTCGGGGCTATTTGGCCCCATCCAGACAGTCAATGTCGAACTCTGTTCGGGTAAGGTAAATCAAAATAGTTTGCTTCTGGCAAATACAAAAAAAAAAGTGATTTTTTTATTCGTTTGAGTCGAACAAATCTCGGCCAACATGGAGTCGATGCGGACTCGTACGGCAGCCAAGCTCAAGTGCAGCATTCCCCAGCAGTCGGTGAAAACCGAGAAGGATGTAAGTAAACTTAATAAATAAATACAAGACTAGATATAAAGCCATTTAAATATTAAGTAAAATAATCGTGAAAAATAAATAAACAAAATCGTTGGCAAAGCGATTGTCTGAATATCGATAGTCTATTCGATCTTCGATCCTGCCAACGTGTGCTATACTTATTTTTTACATACCGAGCTCTGCGAGTTGGCAGCGCTGCCTGACGCGCCATTGCGGCCGCCATCTTGTCTGTTTTGCTTCCTCGTTCTTTTCTTATTCGCGAGTCACGCGGCACGTTTGCTTAACTTTTCTTGGTTTTTTTTTTAAATTCAAAAGGATATGAAATTCACCGATGAGGAGAAGAAAACCATTGGAGAGCTGAAGCAGCTCTACATGGAGACCATCAAGTTGGATGTGGACTTGCAGCGCGACATTTACAACATGGAAAAGTCGTACGAAGTGAAGCACAACGAGATCTTCGACAAGCGCAAGAAAATTCTCGAGTAAGTTTTGCATTTCCCCTTGCAATCTCATAAGTCTAATGGTGGGTGGGGGTAATTGCAGTGAGTTCAAGAAGCAGAACAGCGGCGATGCCACCTGCAACGAGAATGTGGCCAACTTCTGGCTTAAAGTGCTCAAGGCCTCGTACACCGAGTTCATCAGCAAGAAAGATGAGAAAATCTTGGCGGTAAGTCTAACCCAATCCTTGTAGGACTTTTATTTATTATGTCTCTCTTTAGTGCCTGTGCGATATTCGCGCCAAGCTGTTCAACGAGCCGGCAGTGAAGTTCGTGATTGAGTTTTACTTTGAGCCCAACGAGTTCTTCACCAATCGCGTGCTCACGAAGACTTACTTCTTGAACTGCTTGCCGGATCCTGATGATCCTTTGTCGTATGACGGTGCCGAGATTTACAAGTGCGAAGGCTGCCGCATTGACTGGAAGCAGCCCAAGGAGCGCGAGAAGAAGGGCGAGGGTAGGTCAACCAAAAAGTCGCAAAGAATCCAAATATAATTAATTTTTTTTAGATCAAACTTCGTTCTTTGATTTCTTTGCTCCACCAACTTTGCCCGAGGACACCGATGATCCCAACTATTGCGATATTAATGTGAGTCTTCGAGTTTTTTTAGAGAGAGAGATTTTAATATATTTTTGGTTTCTTAGGCAATTTTGCAGAACGATTTCGAGTTGGGCTTCTATCTGAAGGAGCGGGTTATACCCAAGGCAGTGATCTTCTTCACTGGCGAGATAGCCGACTGCCAGAGCTCCGATGAGTCCGAGTCGGAGTCCGAGGAGAGCGACGATGAGTCCGATGCCGAGGAGGAAGAGGAGTCCTCCGCCAATGACACTGAAAACGATAAATAAGCTCAGATAACCCCAACCACACATGACCCCCTCCATTCCACCAGAGCACTTAAACTCCTGCACACTTGAAATGAAAATAATGCCCAAAGACTCGCAACTGAACAATTCGCCCATTGAGCTACCAAATATACATTTCATCCTTCAACTTGAGGCGGTTTATTCCCCACACACACACACAAAATAAATCATCGAATAAACTTAAGTTAACCACTTAATCTAGACACTAAAAAATAGACAAACGCATGGTGTTCTTTCCTTAGTTAGTTTCCTTTTTTATAGTACAGTTTCGAGTGTGGAAAAATGCGCTACGCGTGGACGTGTAGACGGGGGGGACTCCGGGAAGAGATGAGTTCGACGTTTGTCACAGATTAAAACAGAAAATGCTGATGATTAACACAAAAATGACGCGTTCTATGGCTCATTGCCGGCCGAGGGCGGCTCCACTTCAGATTCGTTTGGCGGTTCGGCCTGTGGCTCCAGCGGCGGACTTGTTGGACGTTCCTCCTCCCCGGAAGGCTCCACAGCAGCCTCCTCTGTGTCCTCAGAATTCGGATCCGTTGATTCCCTGGGCTTCTCATCAGCCGACAGGTGAGTGGCCACCACCTCGCAATGCGGCTTGACCCTCTGGAAGTTGCGCACACCCGTGGAGGTGACACTCGTGCCGCTCACATCCACATAGCTGAGATTGGGCGAGCACTGGACCAAGTGCTCCAGCGAGTGGTTCGTAATGTGCTTGTAGTTGCGCAGGACAATGCGTTCGAGTTGATTGTTCGGCGAGCGATTGATGTTGCGTATCCACACCACCTCCGGCTGGACGGGATTGGCTGCTCGCCCGAAGCTGTAAATCGCCCGATCCGACACAAAATTCTGGGCATGCATGGCGCTGGCCTCCCGCGTGCGCACCCGACAGCTGAAGTCCCTATAAAACGGATCCAGGATATTCCAAAACATCGAAGGCTGGTCAAACAATCCAATCCCCTGATGCAGGCGCGCCCGCCGCGGTTGCATCACCAGCACAGGCTCGCGTTGTGTGTTGGGGCTCATGTAGATCACATGCTCGGGCCTTGGCAGGAAGCGACTGCGGGAGGGATTGTTGCCGCGCACGGTGGGCCCGAAATCGCCCAGGCGTATGGGTAAATGCGGCACCATGCGGGATCTTTGGATGTGCCCGCCGTGCGGGGCCTCGGCGCCCTCATAGACGTAGGCACGCGGCGGTGGCACTGGCTGCTGGAGCTGCTGGCTGGAGATGCCGGGGAGACTGACGACCACCATGGGGGAAGGAACGAAGCCGGCAGCGGTGAGGGCGTTTTCAGCGGCCGTGGGATTGTTGGCGTTTTGGTCATCGGGATTGCGCAGGCCGGGATTGGTTTCGGATTCGCTGGAGGAGTCCTCGCCGTCCGTGTCGCGTTCCGATTCGTCGCTCTTTTTGGCATAGGAGTTACTCGAGCTGCTCGAGCTGCTTTGGCTGGTGCGGGAACTTGGCAGATCTGATTTGGCGGTGGCGATGTTGTTGCTGATGCACTGGCCATTCTGGCAGGCACGTTGGTGCTCCAAGGCGGCGCGCGAGGTGGACGGTTCGTCGTCGCGCAAATGAGCATAGGACGAGCTTTTCTGGGGCTCTTCACTTGTCGGCGTCTCTTCAGCCGGAGGATTTTCCAGCAGCAACTCCTTCAAAGTCTTGATGGCCCCAAAGCACTGCAGGTCCGAGTTGTTTATCGGCGTGAGCCGCAGGTCAAGGGTCTCCAGCATCTGGAAGCCAAAGCGACTGGCCATGCTCCCATAAGGAACCATCTTGCACAGCAGCGAGCAGCCCTTGAGGCTCAGGCGGCGCAGGCACGGCAGCTTTGACAAGGCCATAATGTAATACGGTTCGAACCAGCTGTTGTTTTCGATGCTGAGCTCCTGCAAAACGCAATCAGTCGGTTATTAGTCACCCAGTCCGTTGGGGGAGGGGTAAACTTACTTCGAGCTCAACCAACTGTTTCTCGATGGTGTGAAATATGCTCTTGGCGTGATCGCCGACCTTCACGCTGCAGTCTTTGAGCATGAGGGTTTTCAGGGTGGCCGGAAACTCGGATATGTGTATCTGAGTGGGGAAGGTAATTTGATCAAGATTTGCTTGTTTTGAAGTCGGACTTTCTTACGTATTCAAAGTCCAGACTGACGCCTTCGAGTTGGAGAATACGCAAGTGATCGGCCACTTTGGGGAAGACCCCGGTGAGGGTGCAGGTGAACTGCTTGAACTCGCCGGCTACGTGTTGGGATGATGGCGGTCCGCAGATTTTGATTGTGTGGGTTTTCTCGGTGGCCCGGCCGAGGATCTCTTCCAGTATGCCCAGGGGCAGGGGGCCGCCGCTGAGGTCGATTTCATGCCAAAAACGATGATCCAAAAGTAAACTTTCGAAACGCGGCGAGCAGCTGGCAAGAAAATGGGCGAGAAAAGTTGGAGATAAGGAAAAATGAGAACCTCCCGGATTTCTCAGGTAACACTAAACAAAGTACTTACTTCATCAGCGCCAATATGGAGGTTGTGTCGAGGTATTTGAAGATTTCGTATAGTAACTCATCGCAGAAGTTTGTCAAATTGTAATTGGAGTGCAATTCCCTTTTGCGCTGCTTGGCCTCCAAGGTTGTGTCAATTTCATTTTCCACTGTTGGCAGTTTGTCGGTTTGCGAAAAACGCCGCTTGTGTGCATTTAACGCGGCGTTGCCAGGGTCGGCTGTATTCATGTTGGCGATTATAGTTTTCTCTGCTCAATCTTCACTGGATGGATTTGAAAATTTTCACAAATAAGAAAATTGCAGCTAGCGGAGCAGCGCAGCGTCAGGTCTTTCTTAGGAAAGTGCAATCAGCTGCTTATCGCAAACGACTGTGCAGCCCTCGCACCGATATTTGAGATTTTTTGATAGCACAATCGGCTGATGTCGATAGGTTTTTCTAGAAAACTCAAATTTAAAGTTTTTGAAATTTCTAAATAACTTTAAATTAATAAGATAGAAATATTAATGATCCCATAATATGCACAAGCCATAATTCACAGTGTATTAAGCAGATTTTGAAAAAGTTCGCGGAACTTGTTCATTTGAATTTCGCGCGAAAAAAATTTACAAAATCAGAAACTGGCGGGAAAGTGGATAATTATTTTGTGCAAAATTCCTGCAAGGTTTTAAGCGCGTGAAATAGTACAATTAGGGGTTATGATATCTGTTTGCCTTAAAAACAATAGAGTTCTGCCAATACGCTTTTTTGAATATTTCAAACTGCGCGCCACACCATTTGCCGCCCAGGGC
>JBAMCP010002666.1:0-10972 GCA_037075105.1 Lissocephala sabroskyi | reverse complement strand
GCCCAAAGCCCCAGAAGCGATGCCCACCAGCTCGCCATTGTAGACGGCAGGACCGCCATAGTCGCCCCTGCAGATTCCGTTCTTGCGCTCGTGTCCCAGGCACAGGACCTGGTCGTTCTCAGGCTCGTCGTTCAGCTGGCAGTTGTGGGGGGCCACCACCTCAGCAGTGTTCACCTGGAGGTAACGGTACATCTGCTCGTCGGTGGACTTAATGCGACCCCAGCCAGAGATGTCGACATGGGCGCCCATGGGAGGCTCGGCCGAGGCCAGGGGAATCGGAGCCACGAACTCGTTGAAGACAATGTCCTCCCGCAGGCGCAGCAGGGCCAGGCCAGTGTCGATCTCATGGTGGTTGGGCGAGACCAGGATCTCCTCCACCTTCATGCGCTTGCCGCCCCAGTAGAGGTCCACGCTGCCCACGGTCACGGTGTAGAGGTTGGGGGAGAAGGGCTTGCCGGTGGTCCCAGAGACGACGCACTTCATGGCGGTGAGGGCGTAGCGGGCGCCGAGGACGACGACGCCGCAGTTGTAAGCGCTGCCGATGTCGAGGGAGGCCTGGTAGGGCACCTGGCCGGGGAGGGCGTCGTCGCCGCCGACGATGCGGCCCTCAGGGGCGGCCTGGGCCAAAGCCAAGCCAAGCAGGCAGATGGCAACGATCGAATGGAATTTCATGGTGGAAAGTCAATTGGACAACTGATGCTTGGCCGTGGGCAGTTGGCTGCTTTTATACGATTGAAATTGGTGGTGGTCAGTCGATGGGGGGAAATCTAATCATCCCATACTTTCCCAGGCTTCGCGATAAGCACGGCGGGTGGCAATCAGGCGAGGCTCGCTGTCTGGTCTTATCTGTGGGCGATGTCAGGGCGATAAGCTGGCCCGGGTAAAAGTAGCGCCGCCTGCTAAATCAGGCTGACAACTTAATCATTTCCGGTTCAAAGGGTAGACGAGTCGAGCCCACTTCGCGGGGCCTCTAATCTCCCAAGACTGATGATGCTGATGTCAGCCAACCGATAAAGAGTGGAAGGAGCGAAGGACCCTGGGATCGGGAGAAATTAATATGCACCAACGAGATTCATCTGAAGTTCCCCAGAGCATTGAGATTTCGAAAGTCAAGTCAAGACTTTCAAAGATCAGAGAGCTGAGAAGGCAGAAGTCCTTTGTTCTAGTAGGCAACCCTGAAGCATTCTTGAAGGTTCTTGGGATAGGTCTGGGAATTGGTTCACTTGAGAGATTCTGATTGTTCCTTAAGGAGAAACCTACCCCATTCAAGGGCTTAGAACTCCTTCAAAATACCCAAAGCTTATCAGGAGATATTAAATGTTTCCTATGAGAGTTTCCAAACTGGTCTTCAATGGACTAAAACCACAGTTATTTCATAAAGATCCCGACTAGACTTTCCCCAGTCTCTCCCCAGATTCTTCAGGGAAACGACTCTCAAAATGACTCCTCAATTGAACTGGTAAATTTAACTCACAAAAGGTTCTCCCACATAAAAGAAGGATTTGATTTACCAGAGTTTCATTTAAGGAACTCAAATGATTATTGAAGTGTTCTTTTCACTGAGACTCCTTCATTTGATGGACTTATTTATTCCCAGAGATTGAATGCCAGAGTCCCCAGGCAAAGGAAACGCAAGCACAGGTTTGCTTTGGCCAAGAGAACCCCAAACTATATTATCCAAATAGTAAAAAATATTTTATGAAAACTTCATTTAAAGAACTTAGAGAATTAAATTGAAAAAGAACACTAGAGAATTCCTCAAGCAAGGAATTCCACGAGTTGCTTTGAAACCTAATTCCAAAAATTTTTAAGAAATTCCTGCAAATAACTTTAAAGATTGGTTATTTTCTTGAACTCTTTTCGAATTGATTTCCCGTCCCGTCGTTCACAGGTTTACTTTGGGCGAGAGGATCAAAATATAAATTTTTAAAATATAGACAAAAGTAATTTAGGAAATCTCCGTTTAAGGAACTTCGAAGAGTGAATAGCTCTCGGGCTCCCAATTTAAATTATCAAACTAATAAAAACTTCATTAAAAGAAGGTTGAAAGAGTATTGAATTAAAACATAAAACTAAAGTCCTCAGACTTAAGACAATTTAGGCTTATCATTAAAAAGATTGAATTAGTTCCTTGAGACTGGAAATCAGAGTCTCGGCTTGGCCACTCCTGACTCCTTAGTGAAGTCGTTCACGGAGTTGCTTTGGCTGGGAGGATCTCAATATGAATTAGTAAAATATCATAATATATTATTTATGAAAAGAACTTAGGAGATTGAATGAAAGCAGTCTTCAGGCTTAAGCGAGGAACCCACAGAACAGAACCTTCCACCAACAAAAATTCATGCACATATCTTTGAAGATTGAGTTACTTCCTTGAACTCTTTCCCAATTGATTTCCAGTCTCGGCTTAGCCACTTCTGGCTCTTCAGTCGAGTCGTTCACAGAGTTGCTTTGGCTGGGAGGATCCCAATATAACTTATTTGAAGAATTCAAATTGAACTGAAACAGAACACTAAAGTTCTCAGGCTTAAGCAAGGCTTTCCCAGAGTTGCTTTGGATCCGAATCCTCCAATATCTATATGCCTATATTGTAACTTTAAGGATTGAGTGATTTGCTCTCCTCCAATTTCCTGACTCCCCTTCCCAGGGTTTCAGGGCGAGAGGAGCCCAATTGAAAGTGTAATTTCATCACATTTATGAGTCCAAATGTTGAGGTTATTTTAGAGAAATTATAAAAGCGATGGGCCGATTTATGCGGCTTCTAAATTAGCGCGATAAAGGCAGCGGGTCAATAAATCTTCAGGGGGCCCAAGGAGGCGGGGGGGCGGTGGGTATTTCCAATGAAAATCTGAGTCGCTTGACTGTAAGAATGATAAGATGGGCGTCGGCAGAGGGAATCGCGTGAATCAATGAACTTTGAACGCTGCCGCCGGCCTGCCCGTCCGCCTGCCAAGTGTGGTAGCCGCCGAGGTGGGAACACGTTTGCCACCCGATCGTTTCCGCCTTAGCCTTGGCGGGGCGACGGCGGCAGTGACTCTGAGCAAAGCAGCCGCCTGCCAGGGGCTGCATTCGGTTTCACTTGACCGGCGGCGCGGCCAATGCACCCGTTCGTTCAGTCGAGGCGAGCTAAATTGAAGCACGTACTCCTCGGAACCAACGGCTGCCGTTGCTGCCGCTTATTTGGTCAGCCAACAGGTTGAGCCTGAGCTCCCTCCTCGCGCTGGCTTATAACTCAAGTGCCGCAGATTTTTTGGTCCACTTGCAGACTTGACGTCACGGCCAACAGTTGCGCGGAAATCCCCTCATTCAAAATGATCTTGCGAAAGACAATCGCTGGGCTGCTGGTCCTGCTGCTGCATGCGGGACAAACCCTCCTGGCTGCCGAGGAGGCCGCCTTGCCCGAGCCCAGGGCCTACATACCCGACTCCCAGTACCTGGACTTTGTCTACCACGACCACGAGGAGCTCACGCGGTTTTTGAGGTGAGTCTGGCTGGGCTGTCCGAGCCTCCGACTGACTGTCGTCCTTGCAGGGCCACCAGCGCCAGGTACCCCAACCTCACGGCCCTGTACTCCATTGGCAAGTCTATCCAGGGCCGGGATCTCTGGGTGATGGTGGTCAGCTCCTCGCCCTACGAGCACATGGTGGGCAAGCCGGACGTCAAGTACGTGGGCAACATCCACGGCAACGAGCCCGTCGGCCGCGAGATGCTCCTCCACCTCATCCAGTACTTCGTGACCAGCTACCAGAGTGATCAGTACGTCAAGTGGCTGCTGGACAACACCAGGATTCATATCCTCCCCACCATGAATCCCGACGGCTATGCGGTGTCCAAGGAGGGCACCTGCGACGGCGGCCAGGGCAGGTGAGTTGAGTCCTCCAATCCTCGACTGCTTAGCTTTGTTCTCCGTTGCCTTCCAGGTACAACGCCCGAGGCTTTGACCTGAACAGGAACTTCCCGGACTACTTCAAGCAGAACAACAAGCGCGGCCAGCCGGAGACGGATGCCGTGAAGGATTGGATTTCGAAGATCCAATTCGTGCTGAGCGGGAGCCTGCATGGCGGAGCCTTGGTGGCCAGTTATCCTTACGACAACACGCCGAACTCCAGTAAGTAAGCTGGCCCTTGGGCTGTGGCCTGCCGATTGATAAACGAATCCTTGTCTTTCCCTTTGTTGTTTGAACTTTGCTCCTCTCGTTCGCACCAATATGGCTGCTGAAAGGAATCTGCCGCTCGTCCGCCTTGTGCGCCAGTGAGTAGGCCTCGCTTCGGTTCTCCATCCTCACCTTGTTGATCCTCCTTGGTCCCTCTGATAGTCTAATCGTTTGTTCTTTATATCTTCCCGTCCACATGTCCCCTGGGCGCAGTGTTCCAAACGTATTCGGCGGCCCCCTCGCTCACTCCAGACGACGATGTCTTCAAGCATTTGTCGCTGGTCTATGCCCGCAACCATGCCAAAATGTCCCGCGGGGTGGCCTGCAAGTCGGCCACGCCGGCCTTCGAGAACGGCATTACCAATGGGGCAGCCTGGTACCCGCTGACAGGAGGCATGCAGGACTACAACTACGTGTGGTACGGCTGCATGGAGATCACCTTGGAAATCTCCTGCTGCAAGTTTCCGCCGGCCTACGAGCTCAAGAAATACTGGGAGGACAATCAGCTGGTGGGTGCAGTTTCCCCCCAAATTAATACCCTTTTCATAGGGCTTTCTTTTCCAGTCTTTGATTAAATTCCTGGCCGAGGCCCATCGGGGCATCCAGGGCTTCGTCTTTGACCCCGCGGGCATGCCCATTGAGCGGGCCTCCCTGAAGATCAAGGGCCGGGATGTGGGCTTCCAGACCACCAAATACGGCGAGTTCTGGCGCATACTCCTGCCAGGATACTACAAAGTCGAGGTGAGTCGCAAACCCAAAAACACTCGCCTACAATTGGTTAATTCTTCGCCTCCCCCCCCAGGTCTTTGCCGAGGGCTATGCGCCGCGGGAGGTGGAGTTCGTGATCGTGGAACAGCATCCCACGCTGCTCAATGTCACCCTGCAGCCCTCCAAGGTGAGCTTTGGGATTTAACCTCCCGGTAATTGTGGTTTTGGTAAACTAACCCCGCCCCCTCCCAGTTTGTTGCGCCCCCCAACCGACCGACCCCCAGCCCAGCCCCCCAGCAGGCCAGCGACAAAGTTCAATTTCCCGTGGACTGAGCTCAGTCGGCTGTGTCGCTTGTAAATATTTGCCGGTTTGTGTTTTCTAGTTTTTAAGGCGTGCCACGCCCCCCACACACACACCCACACTAACACTAACACTAACACCCCTGAGAAATTCTAATCTAGCGTAAGTGTTGATTTTGCTGTTCTCGTTGTTTGAGCATCCAACGGACAATAAACTTGTTGCCAAAATGATTTCACGATTCGTGTGACCTTTCGTCCTGCCAGCGCATCGAGGGCATGGGCGGCCCCGCCTTCTACCGCCCCATGCAGTCGCAGCCGCCGCAGCCCCAGCACTACCGCCCGGCCCCGCCCTACGCGGCTGCCGCCTCCAATGACATCGGCATCTTCTCGACCATCAGCAACGGCCTGAACAGCCTGTACTCGAATATCTTTGGTTAACCCACAAGCCGGAGTCCTTTTTTTTTTTGTTTTTTTTTTTAAGTATTTTAGTTGGTAGATTTTTGGTATTTTTAATATTTATTCGTAACTTCTCTAAACTGCAACCTGGTTGCGCATAAAGCTAAGCATGAAAATAATAAACAAAAAATCACACAAAAACGTAAGCAACTGTACTTTTTTGGGGGGGTGGAGAGAGATGTTTAATTATATACCCTTTACCCTGTACCCCAAGCAGAGAAAAGAATTCGTCGCTTTTCAAATGCTATGAGAGGAATTAAACTGATCTTGCCCGTTTGTCCAACTGTCCGTCTGCACAGTGAGGAGCTCAGGGGAAGACAGGAACTGGGAGACTGTGGAGACTTTAAGATTCTTAGAAGAAGCCAAGCCCTTTTGTGTGTATGATCTAGAGGATCCTTACGTTCCTTCTTACGGTTTTATGGAATTTTAGTATATCAGACTTCAAGGTATCGAAGCACACACACAAGTCTAGAATAATAACTCAAGCTGAAGATCGAAAAGTAAGCAAGAAGAACCCAAAGGTCATTGGCAGACTGTACTTTCTGAATCAACGCGAGCAATTGCCGAGGACTTTAGTCTTTCGCACTTTTAGGCTCTTCTAAGCTTCCTAAAAAGGCTTTCAATGCTGAGATCAGTTTCTCGCGATGGAGAAGTGCAAGTCTTGTGGTTTTGGGTTCTACTCGTTTACCTTTGGATCTTAAGACTTAGAAGACAGGCGAGCAGGAGCAAAAAAAAAAAACAGGCAAACAGATTGCAAAACCTGCAGAGAAGTTCAGTTATCATTGACAGACTGTACTTTCCGGAACTGAAGAGGAATCGGTTTTCTGGGACTGCCAACAATTCGACTCAAGGTGTTGCTGCTTCTTAAGCTTTTGCCAACCGGCAAAGAATTCTTCAATATTTAAGAGAAGTTTTCCATTTCTCACCGCCTCCCTTTTGCCTTTCTCTTCCCACCTATTCTAAAGTTAAGGCCTGAAATGGGAAGTCTCGGCTGTTTCTATGAATTCACGTTAAGAAATATTTGTAATCATTTTATCACAAATTTATTACTTTATTAGACTTCCTTGATCTGTGTTTCTGCTTTCGCCTGATGAGTCAACTGTACTTTTGAAGTTGTCCGCTGCCCGTTTGTAATTCTCTGCCATAAAATATTTATTTCAATAGCTTGTCGTGATTTATCTATTAAATTATAAGCATCATAAAAAGATGAGCAAAAAGTCAAACATCAATAAAAATCGCATATTGACTGCGCTTCATTGAAAGGTGATTTCTATAACCTTGGCAACCGTAGACTAATCAAGAAAATAGCAAATGTCGGGTTCTCAGAGAAAAAGAGAGGGAGAGAGAGAGAGAGAACGAGAGAACGAGAGAGTAAGAGAAGCGAATGGTGGGAGAAAGCAATTTAATTGGGCAGCTGATCTGCGTTGATTCCGCTTAAGCTCTGAAACGAACTGGCTGAGTAAACGTGACTGTACTTTTGCCCTTTCCAAAATTTAACTAGCAGCCTGACCAGAAAGAGAGAAGTGAGAAGAAAGTGAGAAAAGAAACCAAAAAAGAATGCAAACAACGCTAAACAGACGTGACTGTACTTTTGCCCATTCCAGAAACAAGAATGAAAACACCGCTAGGATTACCTCAATTGACAGACTAGCTGAACAGACGTGACTGTACTTTTGGTGTTTCTAAAGATGCCAAACAGGAACTCAAGCAAGAATGCAAGCAACGCTAGGATTCCCTAAAATGGGAGACTAACTAAACAGACATGACTGTACTTATGTTCAATCCAGAGTTCAACCAGCCGCCTGGCAACCCTAAAGATGCTAAACAACAAACCAAACAAGAATGCAAACGACGCTAAGATTGACTGAGTTGACAGTCTAGCTGAGTAGCCGACGTGACTGTACTTTTGCCCTCTCCAAAGCAACTTAGCAACCTTGAATTCTAGGGTTGACTGTACTTAGAGGATAATTACTATTCAATGCAACTTTGGGGACCCTAAAAAGAACTCAAGATTCAGCCCGCAGTTCAGAAAGAAACCCAACTAAACGAGAAGAGAGATCCGTAGATAAAAGAGAGGGAGGGAGGAGAATAGCTTGTGCCAAAAATAGACCGTTAAACGGGCGCCGGGTGGCCCGATGGGTGGCAGGTGTTGGCAAATGCATTTTGCATGTTCAGCGAAATTTGTGCAGAGAAATTTCCATAAATTTGCAATTGCAATTACAGAAACTGTGCGACGCCCACGTCGACAATTCCGCCGGCATCTCTCGCCCGATCGTCTTAATTGTTTTTATTTGTTCTAGAGAATTTCTGCGTACCCGGCGACAGCGACAGCAACAACTCGCAAAACTGCTTCGCTGCGCTAACGTACGAAATAATTGGTATAATGTAGGATTACTGAATAAAGATTTATATATTAATAGTGCTGCGCTGGTTATGTAAATTGTAAAGATCCTCGTCTTTCCAGTTCTCCTCCTCGTCTTTTAGCCGGAACAGGCCGAGCAGAGCGGCTTGTTGTCCTCCACCGCAAACGAGCTCTCCGTGATGGGCGTGGCGCATTTCTAAACAGACGAAAATAACCTCATCATAAAATCCTCCTCCTGTGTCCTTGCTACGCACCTTGCACTTGAAGCAGTCGCGATGCCACTTGGCATTGAGGGCCACGATGGCATTGCTGGTGATCGGCTGCGAGCAGCTGGCGCAGCGGACGGCGAAGAGCTGCTCGTAGTCGACCCGGCAGAAGGGCAGGCCGTCCCGCTCGTAGAAGGAGGTGCCCATGAGGGGCTTCTTGCAGGGGCCGCCGCACACGAAGCAGGCCTCGTGCCAGGACTTCTCCATGGCCTTGATGGTGCGCTAGAAAGGCCGAGATGTGAAGAGACGCAGTTGTGGACTCCGGCAGGACTCACCTCAAGGATGGGCTGCTTGCAGCCGAAGCAGGTGCCGGAATAGGTTTTGACGAAGCAGTCGGAGCAAACGGGCTCGCCGCTTTGGATGTGGAACTGGGACTCGGTGATGGGGACGCTGCAGTCCTTGCAGACGAAGTGGTCGGGATGCCAGGACTTGCCCAGGGCGGTCACGATCCTCTGGTGGATGACCTCATTGCATTTGTGACAGATCGTGTTCGGTTCCGACTGCGGCGGCCACAAGAGAACAAAGAAATCAAAGCGAATCAAAGCGACGCCAGCGGAATGAGATGAACGATGAAGATGACGTTGACGATTGGAGAGGGGGTGGGGGGTGGATTGTCTAACGGCCCAGTTGGCTGCTTTATCAAGTCTACGAAACCACAGCAACTCGCAAAACGCCTCATGATTTACGTAATCCATAAACCGCAAAAAAAGCGCGTCAATAAAAAACAACAATAATAAATTCATTTACACTCTTTGACGCTAAATCAGAAATCCACACCAAGGAAAAAACCGAGAGAAGTTTCAAAGTTTCCAAGGTACAGTCACGCTCCAAAGCAACCCTGCGCGGACGAACTTAGACCGTTAAATCTGAATTCCATACCAAGGAAACGCAAAAACGAGAGAAGTTTTAAAGTTTGGAAACTTCAAGAGAAGCCAAAGTACAGTCACGCCCAAAGCAACTCTGCGCGGGCGAACTTAGACCGTTAAAATGGTCTATCGGTTGATTTATCTGTTGTTAATTTGATTGTCAGGAAGTCTGACTTAATGGATTCTTGATTACAATCTAAGAAACCTCTATAAATCTGAAGAACCTTCTCTAGAATTGAATCGAATATTTGGAAAGTTTTGGAAGGGCTTTAGTGGGTAAACCAGGCTTCATTGTTAGCTAGGAAATAAAAAACTAAAGATAACGGAAAACAGCAAATAAGAATCGAAGTTAAAGTTCCTTAAAAACTTGGAGAATAGATCAAATTCCATACTCTCCCTCTTCTAGCGAATAACGACAAATAAGAAGCTAAAGTTCCTCACAAACCTCGGGAGAAGATCGAATTTCGTACTCCTCCTCTTCTAGCGAATAACGACAAATAAGAATCGAAGCTAAAGTTCCTCACAAACCTCGGGAACAGATCAAATTATTCTCCTCCTCCGCCTCCTCGCCTAGCAAAAAGTAAGCAACGAAATTCGCAAGAAGAATCTTCTAATTTCTGAATAAACAATCAGCAAATGAGAATGAAGGCGCCACTGGCGAGGGCTGTTTATGAAGTCTGTTACATAAGTTCTCATCTCCCGAAAAAGTAGAGAGGTGGAGGAGAAACAAACAAATGTCTTCTTAAAATTCCCGCCATAAAAAATTCAAATTCCCTAATAACCTCATAATATCAATTTAATCAGCTTGGAGTTCTATAAATTCCCTATCTAACCAGATGGAGTTCTTAAAAAAAAAATCAACTCTTTCCCCAAAAACAATTCCTTGGAATGAAACTCATTGTGATCCCAAATTGCTTTTGGCGGTAAACAGAAATTCGCGCGGTCGGTTCTCCCCAATTCATTATCTTCGATTGGATTCTAGTTCCCCAATAGATAAGAGATATCGGCGAGGTTTTCGTTGGGCATACTTTTTGGGATGCCAGCTAATCGAAATACCAAAGAATCCACAAGGGGAATTACTATAGTTTTTCAGGAATTCGAGAATTTTACTAGAGTTTTTGGGAATTTGGTAGTTTTTGTAGTTTCGGAATCGGAATTCAAAGTAAATTCGATAAAGCTTAGTTGGTGGAAAAGTTATCAGAGGCGCCTACTAAATTGCAGTTTACAGGGAACTTAGGGAACTTTTTGTCTAGGAAATGTGATAAGATTTATAGTTTGGGTTTATCGAGAATTCAAAGTTAGTCAGACGAATTTGGGGTTCTTCAATAAAATGATCCCAAATAGAATTGAAAATTCTATACCCCAAATAACAGTTTACAGGAAACTTAGGGAACTTTTTTTCTAAGAAATATGATAAGATTTACAGTTTTGTTATGAAAGAATTGAAAGTTAGTCCGACGAATTTGGGATCCTAACTTTATATTCCCAATTATACCCCGAAATATTTCTCTCTCGCTTTCTCGAGAAACCTCTTCCCATTCAGAATCGAAAATATCTCCTTGAATTTCTTTACGAACTTCCCTCTCTCGGGGTCCCAACCCGTTTTCCATTGCGAATTGAAAATTGTCCCATTGAATTTGTTTACAAGCTTGCCCCCCACCCCCTCCCCATTTGACTTGCATTACAATCCGTTCAACTGATAAGGAAACCCCCTCCCCCTCCCTAGAACAGGCTGCAAAGTTGCCATAAAGAAAACAAGAACGCGAGCAGCTATAAAAATTTTATAGCAGCGTTTCGTTTTCTTTATTTGACCAAGCGACGTTTGTGTGTGGGGGTGGGGGAGGGGGCGACGGGGCGGGGG
>JBAMCP010002665.1:0-10977 GCA_037075105.1 Lissocephala sabroskyi | reverse complement strand
CAAACTCTCAATTTGCCTTCCACGCGTGGATAGGGCCAAAAATTCTGACGCAGCGCAGTCGGCACACGCACAGTGTATGACATACACATAAAAATTTTTGGGGTGTAAAGTACAAAATAATAGTCTTATTTTTATACCCTGTACCAAAGGTACAAGGGTATAATGTGTTTTTGCGAAAGTATGTAACAATGAGAAGGAGACGTCGGAGACCCCCCAAAGTTACACCCAATATGCTTTGAATGAATAGAGAAATCGATCTAGCCGTGTCCGTCTGTCTGTCGAAATGGATGTAGCACTATGTCGGTCCGTCTGTCCGTCCGATAAAAGCTAGAGCAGTCAAATTCGAAATTTAGGCTTGTTAGGTCTGCAGGAAGCTACCCTTATTTTTCGATGCCACGCCCTTTTTTCGCCCTAATTATTTAAATGTGCCGAAAAACTACAGTTTGAGAATTCAACAAAAGAATAAAGAATGCAAATCCTTGTTACCAAATCCGTCTATAATCAACATAAATCAAAATCAGAGCTTAGAGATGGGGGCATAAATACCGTTGCCTCGCGCACATAAAAGTTTAAGGAGGAGACAGAGGATGTATAGAAACGGCTGCTATGACGCGTCCTGTGTGTGGGGTAAGGGAATTTTTTGTTGCATTACCAATTGTGTCTGTGGCCCGATCAGTTGCTCGCATTTTGGGGAAGGCTGGGAGGAATCTTTGAAGGCGAATGTCAAAGTTCTGATCGGTTAAATTTAATTGGTTTTTAAAGGAAAAAGTGTTACGCTCAGGGTATATTACAGTCGGTCGAGCTCGACTATAACTTCGTTATTTGTTAGTTTGTAAATTCAATAGTTAGTGAGTAGATTTTATTGCTGAGTAATTTTTTAATTTATTTAGAGAATAAATAAGATTATAAATTAAGCTCCTCTTTCTTCTTAAGCCTTGCAATGATAACGTTTTGGATCTCATTTCGAATCTCTAAGTTTTCCAATTCATTAAATTTCTCAAGCATTGGCAAAAGAGACTTAAAGAATAACAAGTCGCTGTTGTCTTCGTCCTTTTCGTTACTTTTGTATTGGGCCTTCAAGATTTTAATCCGCTCTTTCTCAATTTGCAAGATTTCAGACTGAACATCTGCTTTCCTTTTCCTAGGGGCTGTACTCGGTGACGGCAGGCTTACAATTGGTAGTTCGCTATTTTCGCACATGAAACTTTTTAAAAAGGACATCATTCCCGCATACGGCCATTTTATGACGGGCTTTTGATTCCCGGACCCAGTCGGAAAAACTGGCATTTTTTGGATGATTCTCCTGTAGGTGTCCTTTAAGTTTTTCCATTTCGCTTTGGCAGCAGCTCCTAAGCAAAAAATTTTATATCATTTTTTTTATACAGCTTAAATAAATTTTAAAAACATACATATAATAATATTTTGTTCTTTTACACATTACACATCCTTAAATTAAATTGGCTAAGCTCAATTCCCCCAAGATTTCATACCCTTTTCTTGAAAATTGTTAGACTTGATCTGCCTGCAATCTTCCCACAAATTGTCGAGTCGAATAACATCGATTTACTCATCGTTTGTTGCGTATAATAATAATTAGGAACAATCGGCAATTTTTTTTAAAGGACACCTTCGTTTATTTGATACAGAACTACAAAATGACACCAAGTGAGGAAATAAAATTCGAGCTTGCACGTCTATGATATACTCTGTATTTTCTTAATTAAAGTTTTTTATGTTTCTCCATAATTTTTAAATGTTTGGCCATTCCATGGTATATCAAGTTGGCAGCACTGCTTATTTCCTTTACAGCAACGCTGCACCTTGAGGTACAGGGTAGCAGACATTTTTACGTTGCCTTGCGGGTCTATGTTAAATATTATTTGAAACAACATTAGAGAATGCCCAAGTTTCATGAGGGATGTGCGTACAATGAGAAAACCATATGTTTTTGTAAAATAAAAGCTTTAGCGATGCCTGAAAAAATTACCCCGTTTCTTCTTGTAGTTCCTGATGCTTAAAATCGGTCGCATAAACAGTTAGCAAATCATTTTTAACATTATTACTTAGCTGCCCTTGCTGTTGTATTATTAAATGGAAACTTTTCTTACCTGTACAGTTGCACGCTATTCCCACTTCTGCCCATTCCTTATCGGTGACATTTTTGTTCTTGAAGTCTTTGTGTGAGTCATCCCATAAAACAGGCCGAGGCTGAACAGCCCAAATAAGTCGTTCCGCACAGATTTTCTGCATTGCAACTCTTCGTCGCTCAGCAACACACTAAAATACACAACCAGTTCTGGCGGTGGGCGAAGTCGCTCAGCCGCTTGTCGTTTTGCCGCCTAGCCGCTCGCTCAGCAAAGCGCTTCAAGAGAGCGTCGCGTCGCGACAGTTCTGAGCGAAGTCGTCTTGACGCTTACAGCTCAGACGCCCGCCGCTTCATAGCCGGAGAGCCGCCCAGCGTTGCTAGCCGCTCGAAGCTTCAAAATATTAATCAGTTGTAGCGCCGCTAGATTCCCGTCTCTCTGATGCTGGGAGAGCGGCGCTCAGTCGCTCGATGCGAAGCCTGTGCACAAAAATACTTTGGCGCGGCATTCAGTCAGTCGGCTTGTCGCTCAAATGTCCGCCGGCCTTTCGTCCGTCGCTGAGCGCGAGCGTTGGCCCTTAACACAAAAGCGCTTCACAGGAATTTTTGTGTGGCTTTGTCGCTTTAATTTGATCGATTATGCGGCGTATTTTACGCCTTTCTTTGCCCGCAATTCAAGCAACTTATCAGCAAATCCTATTTAAGCATAAATTATTATTAATATTATAAGAAAAAATTTAGTGGCTCTTCTAATATTTGTGTCCATTAACCCTTTCATTCCCACTGTTGCCTACAGGCAACATTGACTTTGCATTTAAATTTCGGTTACGACTTAAAGTTTTTGGGATTTTTTTTTTATGAGAGAATCCCTTATTATTATTCTATCAACATTGGTCGTAAGGGGTTCACAAGTAATAATTTTGTTTTGTTCAATTAGGCATGCGTCCGAAGGGATAAAGGTAATTGGAAATTCAAAAAATTAGCGAATTTGATTGGGAAAAGGCAAAAATGTAGAGCCAGATGATAATATAGAAGTTTTGGAAGCTTTGATAGAAAAAAATCTGCGGGACATTATACAAAAAGGTTGAAATATTGAGGATGAGCTTAGCACCATGCTTAATTCGTTTGTAACCGAATTTAATGAAACAGCCCAACAATTTTATGAAAAGGTCGATTTCAAAACTTTGAGATGGAGACGTTATGTTTAAAAAGGAAATGAGATAGACACCGAATAGAAAAGCCAGGTGACTGCTGGCGCCATTACAAGTCCCGTAGGATGCTTTAATTAATTTTGCTGACGATGACATTTTTGAAAAGATATGCATTGAAACCAATAAAGTACGCCTTTCAAAAAATTGGAGTAGAGCTGAAGTGTTAGTTTTGGGAGCTGCTTTACCTAGGCGTAGTCAAATTTCCATTAATGCGTATGGCATGGTCAAATAACTTGAAGGTAACCGCAACATCAGACGCATTAGCAAGAAATAGATTTGAAAATATAATATCATTTTTTCACATAATTAATAATTCTAAGTAACCTGCAAAAGGTAAAAATAACTATTACAAACATTTTAAAGTCCGTCCCTTGTTAGATAAATTGAAAGAAAAACTTAATGAAATATCACAAGAGGAGCATCAAAGTTGTGATGAACAGATGATTTCCTTCAAAGGTAAGAGCTGGCTATTATACAGCCGAGATCATAGGCAATCAATTGAAGCAAAAAAATATATGCCTCTTATACGCTTTCAATTAAATATTACCAAAGAAGATCTTAATTCTAATGTGGTTGGGTCTCGAAAGAGAGGTCGGCCTGTATTAGCTTAATTAAATTTTAGCTCAACAAGCTTATCAATCGGTCTTGTAGAGCGTAGCTCACCAGCTTCTTCAATAGGTACTGAATCATCTAAAACTTCGTATTGTTCTACATTTGATTGCATTACTTGGCTAATTTCAGGCAATGAAAATGTATAAACATATTTTAATTTCGACTTAACCAATTGTGTCTGAGTGAGCCTTGTGGCAACCAAGTCACTTGCCGTCTACTTGCCGCTGCCAAGTGAGTCACACAGACGCGGGCCCTACCCACATGCCAGCCAACGTCAAGCCGTCAATTGAGCCCATGTCAGTTGACATTTTTGCCAATTTCGAGCCGCAAACATTTGGCAATAGATTTCTTCCAAGATTTTTTTCACCGTGATTAAATGGGCTTGATGAGTTGTCAAAATCCGGACGCGTTTGACATTTAATGGTTTGGGGTGGCAGTCCTCCCGAAATGCCAATTTTGAGATGGACCAGCGGCTGTCGGGGCTGTTTTACACCGCCGCTCGAAATGGCCAACTCGGGAGGCCTGAGGGCCACATTAAGATTTTTAAAAGAATGAATTTTGTATAACCAGCAGAGCATCCTCGCCAATCCCCACCCCCACCACCAATGAGGCGGAAGGGCGGCTTTCCAGGCCCATAGTTCTTACTTGTTTTATGCTCCGAGCAGAGCTGAGCTCAAGGTTAGCATTTGGCACGTCGAGTCGGCCTGTTGGGCTGCCGCAGCAGCTCATCATTAATGCAAATTCATTGTACACGAGCCGGAAGAGCACTTGCAGGAGCAGGACGTACATTATTTGAAGTGAATTTTTTAATGAGAATCCGCCGTTTTGCATCTAAACAAACCAGCGAACCCCACAGGATTATGGAGATTACTGGGTACCCTTTCGGGAATCTGCACTCTTCTATTACTCACTCCGAGAGGAGAACAGCAACGCATTTATTTGATAAAGGAAAAACTTTTTTGCAAAATTAATAACAAATGGGATTGTGGGGGACGTGTGTGTGAGTGGGGAACGACCCGCCGAGACGCCCACGATTTGAAAGTAGGCCAGCCAGCAGAGCCGACCCGTGCAACAGCAGTGGACTTTTGGGGCAAACAAAGCCCAAGGAAATTAAGTGCAAAACTGTTTTTGCCAAGTTTATGAGCGGGACGGCCTCTTGCATCTCTGGCGTTTTACTTAATTGAAAAAAAGAGGGGAGATTCCGACGGCAGCCTTTTTTGTCTGGCGATCGTAAAAGGACCTGCTGCTGTCCCTAGGCCGCAGCAATTCACCGGGGCTCTGGTGCGATGGCGATGGCGGTGGCGGTGGATGCTTTGACTTCATAAAGATGACAGCCTGGCGGGCGCATGACCAAAGCCAGCAGGCAAACAAACAAACAACGAGGAGGACCAGGGCCAAAATAGAAGTTACAACGGCGAACAGGAATGGCGGAAAAACAAAAATTATCTACTCAGATTATGTCGAGATTAATTACATACGTGAACGCTATTGTCTTGTCAATAAATTGTCGTCGCCGGCTCGTTGGTCCTTGGCGACGCTGCCAGAGATAAGCGCCATGTAACGTGCCCAACTGCCCAGCTACACAGCGCCGAAATGTTAACCGTTGCAGCAGCAAGACCGCCTGTCAAAAATGTTGCAAACGCCAGCGCAACCAGCCAACCAATAAGCCAGTCGGGGAGCGCTTGTCAGCCAGCCAGCCAGCCAGCCAGCCAGCGAGCCAGCTAGGCAAGCCTTTTTGCTGGCCTGGGTGACTGGCTGGCTAATTAATTTAAAATGTTGCCATCTCTCCGGTGGTTGGCCCGCCACAAAGGGAGCGCCACATGCCTGTCCCAGGAAGCCCCGTTCTCGGCTGCAGCCACAGCCTCATGATAGCCACCGTTAAATAATGAAATGATATAGGTTTAATCGGCGATAAGGATCTGGCGGTGCACATCTTCCACCCAGTCCATCGACAACCGCCAACCGACCACCAACCGACCGCCGGCCGCCGCCCATCGACCCTCCCGCCTTTGGCCTTTCTAATGCTTGGTAAGTGCGCGTAAATTAATTGGGAGAGCAGGCAGAGTCCGCAGGCAGAGACTCGGGGTTGGCTGGCCCCCCGTATCAATAAGGAAGCACAAAAACAAAGGCCGACAGGCCGAGCTTCTGCTTCTTTCCGAAGGGGGCCCAGTGTGTTTAACCATGTGAAGTGGCCGTTGTTGTTGCCACTGCTGCTGCCACTGCCCACAGCGAGCGCAGTGGTGTGTTTATGGGCTGCTCAAAATTTAGTGCATGTTTAGCGGCAAATGGCCAATGTAAATTTCGGCCAAACATGACGTGAGAGTGAGCGGCCTGGCCAACAGCCGCAAAAAGACTTCACTCCACGAAAGCCTCGGCAGTTGATCGGCGGAACCAACTTTTAATTAGAAGACAAATTTAATAAGCCAACCCTGTAGAGATGTCAAGTGGCCAACTGCGCCTCAAGTGCCCCCAAAGAAGTATTTTAATTACCGATTTAAATTGACTATTTCCTCATTCGCACTTCGATTTAATTGGTTATAAATTCGATTCGATTACAACAAATAAAGAACGGAGACCACCGGAGACCTCGACGAAAAGAAATCAGATCATGAATTTAGAAACTTAAAAGAAAAGATTTCTCAACAACTTATGACCCATCGGTGAATTACTAGACATCATTTAATGATAGCTGAAATATTTATTACTTAGAATTAGTAAAGATTTCGTTTTTTATTTTGTTTTAAAATCTTTACTGTCGAAACTTTTTCACTCTCCATAAATTTTATAATAAAATAATACAATTTTTACCAATGATATTGAAATTTACAGCCACTTATCTTAACAGTTTTCTTAGTTTGCAAAATTATTAATTCGTTGCCCATATGAATGTGGTTCCGATCTCCATTCTAACACCCCTAGACTGCATTCATATTTCAGTAGGCCTATTCTGCCAATTATAAATATTTTTGAAACTAAAAGAAACTGTACTAGGAAACTAAAGTTCAGCGGGGGCTGCTTACAGACACAGCCAGAAATAGCTTAGGATAAAATTGGAGTTTTTTTACCAATTGAAGTTTCTTTATTTGCAGTTCAAGATCCTCGGAGTTACGCACTTATAAAACTTGATCTTATTATAATTATAGGAACATATTATAGAAATAAAATGTAATAAAATAAATAAATAATAAAAAAAATAAATAAAATAAATAAATCCAAATTTGATACGCAATCATTAAGATCTGAAACAGATTGTGAGTCGCTGAGCTATTTTTTTCGGTGCACAGTAACAGAAATCAGTTTTGAGATAATGAAATAAGTAAATCCTTATGTAGAACAATATAGTCGGCAAGTCGACGGGCAGCCCAACAAATAGAAAATTTTGCTCCCTTCGGAGGTGGTCGCTGTCCGCTCTCCTCTGTCGGCAAGGTAACTTTGATTCGAGCTATTGATTTCGGTAACCGCGTGTTTATTTATTACAACTACATTAAGCCGAAAATGTCACGACATTAATTCTGCAAACGCGATTAATAAACGTCAGCGAAATGTCATTGTTTGGCAGGCTAATGGCAAGGACGAGCAGGGGGAGGGCGACTGCTGCTTTGCGGCTCTTTTGGGGGGGCTATAGGACGAACAGACGGATGGACAATGCCAACATGATTTACACCAGCAATTTCCATTGTCCGTTTTGTGGGAAATGCGGTCGCAAGGTGTCGAAAAGGCCGAGCGGCGGGGCAATGCTTTTTAACATCGAAGTCGCTCCATCAGTCCGCGGTCCGGTCCGCGGGGATTTCATGACATAGTTTGATTGACCGGCCGGCTATTTGGAGCGTGGTCTGATTAGGGAGCGCAGAAAATTTTAATTTCGGAAAATGCCGTCTCAGGCGGCAGTTCATCGAGCCCCCCGGCAGAAACCTTGAAATGTCACAGACAGAAAACCCAACGAAACGTTTTTCCAGGCCACAAATCGCTTTGGCAGGCCTGCTCGCATGCAAAAGACAATCTCGATTACAATCAGCCCATTGCCGTGATATAGACGGTGACGGGGGGAGGGGACTCTGCGGCTGGCTGCATGGGCTGCCCATCATGTTGCAGTTGCATGTTGCCCGGCGATAAAGATCAAATGAGAAATGAACGCCGCCGACAACGCGGCCCCGCAGCAACGCCGCAGCCGACGGCAGCCTCTGATGCGTATTTGCATGGGCCTGCGGCTCAGATTGGCGCGCTGCGGGGCGGTGCGTTAACGAGCCGGCGGCAGCTGCTCGGAGCAGCGCCATTGATTTTGGGGGCAGGCCGAAAAGTGGGGCGGCTGGCGGGGGGGGGCAGACTATGGACAGCTCGATTTGGGGTCGCCGTTCGCATGGCAGTGCAAAATTTACTGATAATTGAGAACAATGGGAAACTTAAGGAAAATATTTCAAAACCAAGCATTACAAGGATTTCCATACAAATGGTGGGAAACTCGAGAAGAGATTCCACACTTTCCAGCGAAGCAGCCTTCGCTCTGTGAATGATGGCGTTTCGATTGTCCCAGGGTTTTGGAGCAGACGCATATAAAATTTTGCTCTTATTACTCCAGGGAGCAGATTGATTCACACAACCCGTTAACCCCCCTGCTGCTCTGTGCATCTGCTCCAGGTTCACTCCTTAACAAGAGTGTAAAATGCACGAGTTTTTCTGCACTTTTATTTCGAGCTGCTCCGCTCTCCGTCTTTTGAACACAGTGAATTAATCACGTTATCACGAAATTCGATTCCAAATGCATATTTTTTTTTTTAAGTTCTATATTTCGTAGTATTCAAAACCCGATCGTTTTAAGGATGCCCGCTTACTTTTCATTGCTGGCTTATTTTGGTTCCACTCTGAACCTTCATTTGGTTAAACTGCTCCTTTATTTGAAGAGGCTACAATTCACAGCACATTCACAAATAAATTTATGCGTTAGATTCAAGGAAACTGGGCGTGGGTTCTTCAATTTTGTTGGAGTTCACAACAGCACTACCAATTTCCATGATGAGCTACAAAATTCTCGAATAGTTTTCCAGCTGTGGGCGATCCGCCCACACCTTTATTCCTGGTGCGGCAGACGGACTCATAAAAATTTTACAGCCATTGAAGTTTGGAGCGTCGGATGGTTGAAGTCAGCAGCCTGCCGGTCATTACAGTGCCGTTAACGAATTTTCGTGATATGTCACGGGCCTAGGAATAAGAATAAAATAAAGTTGCAGCCATAAACCTGCCCACGTCCACGTTTACGTCCGCAACCACGTCAAAGCCTCAATTATCATGGTGTGTCCCCAGCGCCCGGCCAAGTGATTGGCATGCTGGCTGGCTAAGCCGGCAACGAAGCCCGTAAATTATTTTGCTTGGCTGGGCAAATTAATTTCAACTAACTGGCTGACTGGGCTGACTTGACTGGCTGACTGACTAAAATTCGGACGGACGAGCTGGGTAACTGGGACAAAACTGCAACACATTTGCACAGGGACAGAGAACCCGTCGAATGCCTTGGAGTATCAATTATTTTTTCTCTTTTTTTATGAGTGGCGACCGGGCAGGCAGGCCGACCAAACCTGTCACTGCTTTGGCCGCCAAATTCGACTATCAATTTTGGCTTATTGTAAAATGTCTGCAGCTCTTGGTCGGGGCCTGCTGCCCGCTGCTGAGCCAGTGACATTTTGGCTGACGCGTGCGGCCATAGCCCGAGAGCCGAAATGGCTTACAGCAATTAGCATTTTGTTAACATAGACGGGGGACATGGTGTGTGGATTTACCGTTAGCGCACCTTGGTTTTAAGCTGGCGACTCAAATCTGCGTCTTCATGTGGCATTGATTTTAATTCCGATTTGCTGTGCTCTCTGCTCTATTGACTTGGCCGTTTAAACTTTAACCCGACCGCGAATCGCATAAATCAATGAGAGAAAGCCAGCCGGGCCAATGAAGATGTGCTGGAGAGTTGGGCCAGGGCCTGATTTTGACTCTCGGTCTGAACCCGAGGCTGGAGTCGGGATCGGGCCTGGAAGGTTTGGCTTTCACGCGGCACACCTGAATTATTGAAAAATCAACGTCGACCGAACTTCTTTGGCCAAATAAATCAGCGAACAATAGCAGCACACACACACACATGATCCGTTCTGTAGTGCAAATTAAAGTTAATCGAATGCTTTGACCTTTTCACACAGCCCGACCGGCCGACCGACGAACCAACTCAGTTCGATTTGCAATTTCAGATAGCAAACGGAAAACAAAATGCACATAGAACCCCCTGCACCGGTTAGAAATGCTGTGTGTGTTTATTGCTGCAGGTCTGGGGTTGTCTGTGGCTGTGCAAAAAATTAACCTTAATTAAATTTGTCATATCGCCGGTTCGGATCAAGCGCAACACGAATTGCCACCCAGTCGCTGTCGCTGTCACCGCCGCCGTCGCCGTTGTCGTTTCCATTTTCATGGTGGCGAAAAATGCGCACTGAGAACTGAATAGAGAGCAGAATCTATGGTAAAACACAGGCGATTAAAATCATTTAAGCCACGTTAAAACACACCTAATTGCGTTTTAGCCTCGCCTCCGCCCCGCAAGCCGATCCCACTAACTGACGTGTTGCTCTTGCTGTTGCCGCTGGCCACTCGGCCAACCAGTTGAGTTGTTTTTTTCCAAGGTTCGATTTGACTAATTTCTGCATGTTTTATGGAAGCAATAGAAAAAAAGCAAAAATAATTTGAACTTAATTCACTTTGTGTGGGGTGTGGCCGCCCCACCCCGCCTGCACTGACTGGACAGGGTCAGCTAACTGGAAACCTGGTCATTCTCAGCTTAATGTCGACCCAGATATACGAGTATGATATCGAATGCAGTTCTTAGTCTTGCAGCACGGGGTTCTAGATCGATTCGATCGTGCGAGGGCAACTCTGGCATCCCGGCAGTCTTCGGACGCCGGGATCTTGGGACCAATGGAAACCAAGAAACCAACTAGAGAAAAATGCCGTGTTCAAAAATGATTTTAAAACAAGTAAGGAAGTAACAGTCGAGCTAGCCCGACTGTGATATACCCTGTACCTGGGGCTTGTATCAAAATA
>JBAMCP010002664.1:0-10986 GCA_037075105.1 Lissocephala sabroskyi | reverse complement strand
CACCTCTACAAAAAGAAGTAAGTGAGTCTCTAAAATAACTCACAGCTGGTCTGATAATAATCTTCCTTAGTGAACGCAAGGCCACCAAAGAGGCTCCTTCGAATCAACTGTGCCTGCTGGCGGTGCCGGCCACGCTCAACTGCCATGATCTCCTCAGCTTTATAGCTCCTTGCCACTCCGAAATCAAGCACGTGCGCATTGTGCGCGACGGCAGCCCCAACCAATTCATGGTGCTCCTCGAGTAAGTTCAGTCGAGAAGAAGTTTATTAGGCCTCCTGAAATGTCCTCATGTCCTTGCAGATTTCGCTCGAACGATGCGGCCTTGGAGTTCTACAAATCCTACAATGGCATAGCCTACAACTCCCTGGAGCCGGACTCCGTCTGCCATGCTGTGTGGGTCTCTGCCGTGGAGCGCGGCGACGACGGACAACCGCCGTTTGGACACACCGAACTGCCCACCTGCCCAGGTAAACCCAAAACCCGCCTAACCGAACTTCAATCACTGAAATCCCTCATTTTCCAGTTTGCCTGGAGCGCATGGACGAGAGCGTGGACGGGGTGCTGACCATCCTGTGTAACCACGCCTTCCATGCCAGCTGCCTGATGAAATGGGGCGACTCCACCTGCCCCGTGTGTCGTCATGTGCAGACGCCTGAGCTTAGCGAGGACTCCGTCTGCATGGAGTGCGAGGGCACTGACTCCTTGTGGATTTGTCTGATCTGCGGCCATGTGGGCTGCGGCCGCTACCAAGGCGGCCATGCAGCCGCCCATTACAGGGCCACCAACCACACCTTTGCCATGCAGGTGGGCACCTCCAGCGTGTGGGACTATGCCGGCGACAACTTCGTGCATCGTCTGTTCCAAAACAAGTCCGATGGGAAGCTGGTGGCCGGCTCGCAGACGGAGAAGGACGAGCGCGAGGAGAAAATCGATTCCATGCAAATGGAGTTCACTTATCTGCTGACCTCCCAGCTGGACACCCAGCGCAAATACTATGAAGAGCGCATGCTGTGCCTGGAGCAGGACTGGAACAACTTCAAGACCGACGCCAGCTTAGCCAAGTCCAAGGTAAACGAACTCGAGCAGCTCCAGCTCAGCCTGACCAAAGAGAAGCAGAACCTCGAGAAGAAGCTCCAAGTCCACAACAGCAAGTGAGTAAACTAAAAGTAAAAATGTTTAAGGTTCTTTAATCGGTTTTCTTTTCAGGCTCAAGGAGGTTCAAAAGCAGCTGACGGATGAGCGCGAGATCTCCAAGGCCTTGCAGGCCAATCAGAGCTCCTGGCACTCGAAGTACAAGAAGATGGAGCAGCAGTACAACGACATGAAGGTCAGCCACGACAAGGAGATCACCGACCTCAAGGAGCAGCTGCGGGATGTCATGTTCTTCCTGGATGCCCAGCAGAACCTCGGCAGCACGGAGGTGGCCGGCGGCACAATCACAGGGATCAATGAGCCGGCTGTCAGCAACAGCGCCCAGGGCCGCCGCCAGAACCGGCGCAAGAACAAGGAGTAAGAAACCAAAAGAAAGCGAAACTCTCAGTGTGATTTCAAAGTTGAAACTGTAAATTACGAAGTTAATTTATTTTTTATCTTATCCAGATGAAAACTGTATTACCCAAACGGTTTTTGTATTAACTCTTTCTGTGTGTTGGCCCAGCCCATTAAGGAAATAAATGTGATCCAAATGCAAAGCGGCCTAAAGAAACGGCGAAGGCACCGGCGGCTCGGGCGGACACTCGTCCTCGCCGCAGCGGAAGGTGGGATCGGGCAGGCGGTCGGCGTCCTCTGGCGGCGGCTGGAAAATGTTCAACTTCTCCTGCATTTCCTGCTCGTTGCGGTCCAAGTTCATCAGATAGCCGGCTATAAAGCTGCGCGTGTCCTGCGGCCAATGCAAATGCAGCTGGGCAAAGGCCCGCACCAAAACGCTGCCCATTTGCTCCTTGATCTCCTTGCCCACCGCATCCACTTCCTCCAGGTTTTTGCCTGTGGGCAGCCAGTCGTAGTCCTTGAGGCAGCAGCACTCGCAGTAGGCCTGCGGATCGGAGTCCTTGAGCAGCTTGAAGAACGGCTGCAGCTCCGCCTCGCAGCGCTTCAAGTTGGCCACCTCCTTGACGAACCTCTTGTGCATCTCGCAAATATCCTTCTCGCAAGTGGCCACCACCGCCGGCTCCTGCGACAGCGTGGCCGTCCTCTTTATATAGTCCACCGTGTTCTCATGGAAAGCCTTGAACTTGCACTTCTCCTCGTTGTACGCATGCATGCACTGCCGCGCATAATAAACGATGTTCTCCCTGCGCTTCCGGATGTCCTCGCACAGCTTCGAGTAGTGCTGCTTCATGTCGTCCACGTTGGCGATCTTCTGGGCGAAGGCCGTGACGTCCTCGGCGCTGTCGCAGACCAGCTTCTTCTTCTCGTTGCCGCAGGTCTCCTGGGCCTTCTCCAGCTCCAACTTCAGCTCCTGCTGGATGTTCCGCAGCTCCATGTTCAGCCGCTTGACGTCGTGGTCGTTGACGATGAGGGCGTTGAGCATCTCGCGGATGCAGTTGCGGTGCGGATTGGGCAGCTCATCGGGGCAGCCGGTCAGCATGGTGGAAGGATTATCAGAAAAAACAACAAAATATATAGGTAAATATCGGATAAATCAGAGCTTAAAATATTCAGAGTGTTGGGAATTTAAAGGCTGGAATTTGAGTACTGAAATTATTTACAGAGAACTGGGGATTTTTTTATATTTTAAGATCTTTTTGAAATTTATAGGAATTGTTGGTTTAGGAACCCTAAAATATTATCCATTAATTGATTTTAGTCATTTTTAAAGACCTAGAGTTTGAAGAGCTTAGATCTTTAATAATTTATTCAGAGTGTTGAGAATTTAAAGCCTGGAATTTAAGTATTGAAATTATTTACAGAGAACTGGGTTTTTTTTTTATTTTTCAAAAACTCTTTGAAATCTATGGAAATTATAGTTTTAGGAACCCTAAAATATTATTCTCTAATTGATTTTGGTCATTTTTAAAGACCTAGAGTTCAAAGAGCTTAAATCTTTAATAATTTAAATCAGTTCTTAATTTCTTAGTTAAAGTTTCTTGCTGATCAATTGAGGATACGATTTTTCTTATTTATGTGCTTCTATTATTTTAAAATCCCTTTTCTGACGGTCTTAAAAAACTATTAGAGTTATTAAAAATACCAAAATTAAATGGGCGTTATGTTTAAAATTTAGCAAACCCCATTTTCGGTTAGGAAAAAAATAGCAAAATGCAAAATTTCTTAGAGTTTTTTGAAGTTGAAGAGATTTTGAGCTTCATTAAAAAAATATTTTCCTTATTTTACGATATATATTTTTTAATTATCCCTTTTCTGACTGTCTTAAAAAATTATTAGAGTTATTAAAAATACCAAAATTAAATGGGCGTTATGTTTAAAAATTAGCAAACCCCATTTTCGGGCATGGAAAAAAAATAGCAAACAAAACTTCAAATCAAAATGCCGTTTGCGTTTGATTAAAATTAATTAAGTTGCCTAATTACAGGCCGAGGCTGGACAGACCGACAAATCCGACGAGGCGTTTGACTTGTGCCAAAATTAATAACTGAGATGGACGGCAGGGTATCCGCGGTGCGGGGGCCACGGCGGCTCAGATTCGCGCATGTAAACAATCGAAATTCGAGACCTGAGACGTCTGGAGAAACCGAATGATTGATTGAGCACTTGGGCACTTGGCGGCTGCGAGCGCTGCTTGTGGGGCTCAGAATTCTACAATCTTCGTATTTTCGTAGTTTCTGGCCAAGTGGAATAGAACTCAAGTGAGGAATCGTGCTTCCAGTCAAACCGGTTGAGGAGACTGGCCCAAAAATTCAACTTTGTCTGCTTTTTTTTTCTTTCTATGTTTTTCGTTTTTTAAAGACAGCTGTTGTTTTGAAGATCCTGGCAGGATATTAGAATAATTAGAATTATTGAACGTGACTAATGATTGAATGCGCCGACCTCGAAAGCTGAACAAACGTCTAAATATGCAAAACTGATAAACAAACAGGAAAGCGGCCAGAGAAGATGTCCTGGGTCAGTCAGCTGCCCTGAAACCACCACCATCCTGTTGAAGAAAGGATTGCAGTCTTCGGTGTCAAGGAAATTTAAATAATTTACGTATTTCTCTAAGAATGCAGATTTTTTATTTGAAAAATGAAGCTGACCGAGAAAGGAACCAAGTTGTCTATCTGCAGGCCAGAAAAGGACGACTGGATGTCCCAGCAACCCTTTCGTCCGGTCGGCGAAGTAACCACCTCCTGGTTGGCGGTTGGTGTGACGCATAAATTACCGGGTCCTGGCGCAACCCCTTCGCGGCTAGCGCGATCCTTTGAGGCAAAAAAATCCGGATTTTTTTTCCGACTGCGCCTCCGGCGTTGTCTTCTTGAGTATGTAAATTTTTTTTCTCGAGATCCTTTTGTTCGGGCAACGCTTTTTGCTTTGTCGTCTTTTTATTATCCTTGATCGTCACCCTGACGCACGGCCGCCTCAGCCAGGCGCTGTGGGTAGCCAGGATGCTGCGTCGGCAGCAGGAAAAAAAATCGTGAGAAAATTTTTGGAAGCGCCAAATATTCAAATTAGTTTCGTTTTTTGGGTGGATTTTTTTTCGAAAGTTAAAAAAAAAATCATCAGGATGCGTGCACATCCTTTTAGCCCTTTGTTGGGTCCCCGTTTTTTTCGTCAGGCTGCATTTTTTATGCTTGACTACAAACGAGAAAGTCGCCTGGGTTTTTAATTGGGAATCGTTACATTTTTTTTGGCGGGTATTTTTTTCCGTCCTTTTCCCGAATTTGAATCCTGCGTGACAAGTTTTTTTTCACCAGTTTTTTACGCTTTTTTTCTGTAGGATTGTTTGGTAAGTGAGTTTTTTTTTTTGGGTTTTTTTCCGTCGCCGTTTTTATCCTGACGGTTTTCACAATTGAACTCGTTTATTTTGTTCGGCGACAAGCGAGAGAAAAAAATGGTAATTCCGTTTATTCCCGGCAACTGGAAATTACGCAGTTCCTTTTTCAATTAAAAGGACACGTGTAAAAACTTTTGAATGACAATTTAAATTTATTTTACGAGAAAAAAACAGTAGGAAATTAAACACAAACTCCCGGGATAAGCCGTTAATATCCTGGGCTCAATATCAATTTCAGATCACAATCATCCTTTTGTGCGGTCGAAGGAGTGCAGAAAAATAAGGACAACCAAAGGGTGCAAAAACCTCAACGAAAATCGCATCGAATTTCACAATACGCCACCTTACAAGAATCGAACAAAGAGCCACAAAGGCGCCACTGCCAATAGCAGATCGGCCGCACAAAAGGACAACCAATATATGCAAAATCGGCAGGACAATGGGAGCTGCGAAAGGCTCAACCTCAACCACACGACAAGGGGAGTTATGAAAAAAACATACACACCTTCCGATCGGGGCTAATCGAGGGCACCCCAATCCCTCACCAAGGACCTTATTGTTGGGCATTGTATAATAATTTCATAAATAGTTTACACAGGACTCGCGGTAGACTCACTAAATGGCAATGCGAAAAATGGAACCTATGAAAGAAAGTTCCCAAACAATCCGCTTGTCTTTCTTATGCAAACGGCAAGGCGTCCTTTCGTCCTGGCGTCCCTTTTCTACCTACCCAGTCGAACGTCATCCCATAACAATTTTGTGTGTTTTGATTGTGTCGGGAGTTTGGAAACCATAAATCTATTGATGCCATTGAGGCGGCCTTTCTGCAGCATCAAATTATCTTTCCAGGCATTGAAATATCTCCGAAGTACTTGGCATTTGCATAAAGGATAACGAACTAGGCTGGGTTAGATTGGTGGGAACACCTTGAACGAAAGCCAATTCAACTCCAACAAGGAGCCAGGAGAGGCCTGCGGGTTCCTCTGTTCTTTGGTTCCTTAACCTCAGGGCATCTAAATTATCATATCGATCACTTTTGGGAACCCAGACAGCCCAATCATCCAAGTGACAATCGGTCATTAAGACAGCCGCCCAAATGAGGATGGCAAGGACTGTAGATTCTGTTCTCATAGTTAGCATAACAAAGCCTGATGATGCCAAAAGGCTTTGCATCCTTCGTGATGATTTCAGCACCCCGAGGACAAGCCACCCCGGGCGGGAAAAAGGATGCGATGGCCTGAGATAGTGCCAAACAATCCCCTGATCATTAGTGCATTTTTAATAATATATTGATATGCTAATCAATGGAAAGGATGCCAAGGAATCCTTGGTGATCGATGCGTTTGCTGATCTTGCAAATTTCTATTCTCTGCCGAAAATCAAATCATTTATCAATTAAATTATTGGCAAACATTGCGTGGCACCTTCTTCCCCAGCAGATCCTGCAGTATCCTTGTCAGGGATTGCCAATCTCAGACAACAAAAGACTAAACTGGCAAATGATCGACTATCGATTGTGTGAGTCGGCTTTTGTGTGCGGTGTGTTTGCCAAATCCTTGGGTGTCCTTTTTAAATTCCTTTATCTTCGACGATTTGTTGGTTTATTGCCAAAAAGGCAAGGGTGTGTGCCTGTGCAAAAAGGGTCGCCCGTGCCGATTTTTCAGCACAATTATCCTTTTTGCGCAACGACGCGAGGAAAGGATCTCTGGCAGTTTTATGAACTCTTGTGGGCGCCTTTCATTTCAATTTACAATAATCTCAATTGTTCGGGCTGCTTTACGAGCCCATTAACCGATTTTTATGGGGCCCATAAAAAAGATTGTTAAATTTTTGTTTCCCTAACTCAACAGACTTTTTTTCTCATTATTTCTGTTTTCATAACTCTTCTCGAATGATAGAGCACCTGTTTTGGGAACTGGTTTCGTGATGGGTTTGGGGTTTTTTTTCTGCTAGAATTAAATTATAAATAATTTAGCATGAAATTAACTCGACGCTCTTCTACGCAAGGGCTATGAATTTTTTGCAAATGCTTAAAATCAATTTACATTCGATTCTGCGGACGTCATACCAGCGAATTTAGAATAGAACAGCGAATTTGATAAATCAATGGAAAAATTAGACAAAGAATTCTACAATCATTAATCTGAAAATTCCGACAACGCTCCGCGCAGGCGCAGCTGCGGGAATGCAAATTTCCTTACATTTTCCCCTGAGAACCTATAAATCTCTTAGGTGGCCGTGATCCCGGCCCAGGATCCTTGGGTAACTTAAGCGGATTATGTTCGTATTTTATTTTTTTTCTACGCGGCTGCTTCTTTTCAGCTACGCGAGCCTTGCGGTTATCAGGGTCAGGAAAATGGAACGTAGGGAAGATCCTTCAGAATCTTTCCGTTTCCTTAGATTTGAAGTCGTGATTTATTTTTTAAAAATGTCTTCTCGTTTTTATTGAACTCTAAATGTTCTAGTTGGTAACTTTAAATCTTACTTGCTGGGTTTATAAATAGATCATTTATACAATTCCGATTACATAAAATATTTATAATCAATCCAATTAATTTTGGGGCAAACTATCGCAGTACTTTGTACGGCTTCTATGATATTAAAAGTATTTTCGGGATTACATTGAACTTGGACAAAGGACGCGTAAAATTCTGGACACAAATAAAAAAATTACATTTTCAATTTGAATGAGAATTTTCTCCGATTATTGCTTGAGTGGAAGGACGAAAACTTCTATAAATACAATAATAAATAGGATTCAATTAAGCTTACGAAAACCTGAGAGCTTTTCTAATTTACATTTCCGTTGGAGTCGGCAATTCACAGCCGCCCAAGCGCAGCCACAAATCGCCAAGCCCGCCGACAACGATCCTAGAAACTAACTTAGTGGGTCCTTCGAAAAATCTATTCCTGTCATCGCTGTTGATGGTTCTTGCCGGCCTGGCGCCTCTTGTACTATTGGGCCTTGTCCTTCCCAGCGCCGCCGGCCGTCACCAAGCCCAGCAAATGGTCCCCGGCTATCAGCCCAGCGGCGCTCGGCTGGTGGGCATAGTTGCGGATCTGATGCAGCGAAATCAGCTGGGTAGGGAACCCGGCGGCCGCGGCCGCGGCGTTCTGCTGGTAAAGGTAAGCAGCCGCCGGCGCTCGCTGCTGCAAATGCGGCGGCGGCGCCGCATTCAATGGAGTAAAAGCCGACGAGGCCGGCGCCGGCGAGTGGGCTGCCTGTTGTTGCTGGTGGGCCGCTGCCTGTTGCTGCTGCTGCAAATGCTGCTGTGGGGTTTGCCGCATCACCAGATCCTCGCCCTCGTCATGGGGGCTGTGCGAGTGGTTGGGCGTGTTGCCGCTGCTGTCGCCGCCATTGGTCAGCCGCTGGTGGTGCTGCTGGAGCAGTTCCTGCTGCTGCTGCTGGTGCTGGAGGGCGGCAAAGTTGTAGCCGCCTGCAGATTGAGGCAGCTGCTGCTGCTGGGCAGCTGCGGCAGCCACGGCAGCCGCCTGCTGCTGCTGCTGGATGGCCTCGGCCAGCGTGGCGGCGGCCGTGTCTGCCCCCATTTTGGCCCAGTACGCGGCATTGGCATCGCCGGCCACCGCAGCCGCACTCAAGGCCTGACGCTGCAGATTCAAGCCAATGCCGCCGGCTGGCACATGATGCTGAATGTTGGCCACGCCGCCGGTTGCACCACCCGCCCCGCTTACTGGCTGATTGCCAAGGCGATGCTGGTGCTTCTCGGCCTTCTCCGCGTGCTTCTGCAAGTGCTTCTGGAGGTAAGTCTCCTGGGTGTAGGACTTGCCGCACAGATTGCAAATGTGCGTCTTCAGATGCTTGGAGTCCTTGTGCTTGGGTATGTGCTCCAGCAGGGTGAGCTCGTCCGTAAAGCATTTGTAGCAGGAGTTGCATTTGAAGGGCTTGTCCGTCTGATGGCAACGCGAGTGCGACTGCAGATTCGACAGCTGCGAGAAGGCCTTCGGGCAGCCCACATGCCGGCATTTGTAGGGCTTGTCCCCCGTGTGGGTGCGGATGTGCTGCTGGAGGTGGGAGAGCTGGGTGAACTTGCGCTGGCAGACCTCGCAGCGGTAGGGCTTGATGCCCAGGTGGATGCGCGTGTGCTGGGAGAGGTACGAGGAGTTGGCGAAGGACTTCGTGCAGGAGGTGCACTTGTACGGCTTGGACTGATCGCCTGAACGATCCTCCGGCGAGGAGCTGCTCTGGTGCAGCCGCGAGGGCTTCAGCGGTCGCTCCCCGGCATTCGGATCATACTAGGAAAAAAGACGGACCACAGGATTAGCAGGGATCCCGGCTGGAATATTTCTTTACTTACTTTCTGCTCGATTTGCTCGCTGAGGTGGTTGGGCGTTTGTGGGGAATTCGGGGCGCTGTAGTTTCCCTTCAGCTGCTGCTGGATCATCTGCTGCTGCTGCTGCTGCTCGTGGCTCAGTTGGTGCTGCTGCTGTTGCTGCTGCTCCACCACAATCTGCTGCTGCTGCTGCTGCTGGAGGCCCACCAGGCCGCTCTTGAGGGAGTAGTCCAGGCGCTCGACATTCTGGCGCAGCTCGTTGATGTTGAAGGGCTTGTAGTCGTGGACCAGTTGGGCGGTGCGCAGATCAGCCGTGGCCAGGTGACTCAGCGAGGACAGGACCCCGCGTTCGTTCATGGATCGCAGCTGGCCAATGGAACGCTGGAGGTAATTTCCGTCGGGGCCGCCGTTCGAGGGCAGATCGGCCATAAGCGGCTGGCCGCCCAGGTTCAGGGGTCGGTAGGTGATGGTCCGGGCGTCCAGCGTAAGGCAGGCGGACTGTGCGGCACTGATTTCGGGCTGAGAGTGCGGAAAATTGTGTTTCAGTTTTTCTGTTAACGCGACAAAGTTTTAAACTACTTTTTGGATTTTCTTATTGTTTGCTGTACGCTGGCATTAACATAAATCGGCATGAATTAATTAAATGTTTATGAATTAAACTCAAAAAACCGCCAGCAGCAAACACGCAACGTCTACAGAAAAAAAACAAAAACTCGCTTAAATTTGCAAAATCAGCGCGGGGCGAAAAAAAACTGCGCTTGCTAAAAGAGCGAAATATGTGACAACATAAAAATAAAATAAAATCAACTTTTAAAATGCTCAGGGGCGCCAGCGAGTCAATGACCTCCAAAAGAAAGTGCAAGGCGGGCGGGGGGCGGCCCCAGGATGATTGACTGTCACTTCACCTTTCACCCATTGACCCATTTCCCCACTCACACACACACGCACACGGGGGAGGGGGCCGGTGATTAAAGGACCCACGCACCGGCAAGGAAATTTGTAAACAAGAAGGCGAAAAAAAACACCGTTGCAATTCTCTGAATTATACAAAAAAATCAATAAGATAAAAAACCCAATTGGCGCGCGTCGAATAAAATAAAATTGAGTTATTAAAAACACAAGAGCGCCCGAGCGAGAGCGAGAGAGCGAACTGGCGAGAGCCGACGAGTGCGTTCGTGTGCGTGGCGAGTGCGGGGGAGCGCAGTTGACGTCAGAGGCAAATTCGACTCCCCTCATTTGACTTTTATCTGTTTTTTTTTTTGTTGGACTGGCCCAAAAGAACCGGTTGTTGTTGTTTGGCCGGCTTACAGGCCCGCGGGAGCAATTGCGGGTCACTTGGCCCCGTTGACAAGCAGTCGCCGCTTGTTGCGCTTCCCCACAGGAGTTGTGTGTTTTTTTTTTGCAACTGTGTTTTTTTGATTTTTAAAAAGAATAATCGCAAGTGCGCCCCCCGCCCCTTGAATACGCAGTCGCCGTTAAATCGCATATGAAAAAAATGGTATACATACATAAAAAACCAAAACACACACACGGATGTAAAAAATCTCAAATCAACGATTAAAACCCCAGCAAGCATTTGGTACACCAAATGCCGACGGCATATGAAGCGGCTCAGCTTAAACTTATCAGTTGTTTATGAGAATTAGTAAATTTAATAAATCTATATTCTTTTATTTTATTTTTAAGGAAAATAGCAAAAGTCTTTGAGCTTTTTTTTTGACTAATTAGAATTTTCTATTAATTATTTAATGCTTCTATTGAAGT
>JBAMCP010002663.1:0-10994 GCA_037075105.1 Lissocephala sabroskyi | reverse complement strand
CTTGTGGGTTTTTGCGACTCTGCCGTCGGCTGCTTATCTCCGCCTGAGCCGCGCGATTTGAAGGTTGCTGCATGCCGATGTGTGAGTTCATGATAACGGCGCTTCAGCTGGCACACAATTTCCAAATAAAAATTCGAATTTTTTATTAATCAGCTGATTTAAAAACCTAAATCATCCACTCACCGTACGAGGAGATCTGTTGTGGTGGCTTAAAATCTTGGGGAAGCTCTGAGCCGGGAAAATTCCTCTGCATACTTTTTGGACGAGGTGTAAAATTCGCCTGGCAGTTTTTGTTCGTAAGTTAAATTATTCTCCTTATCAGAAAGGCAATTGGCGATCTGAGTGCATTTTAATGGCATCCTCACAAACAGTTAAGGAATTGATTAGAAAATTTAGCGATCCAAAAATTAGCTGCGATTTATCGATCGAGTTTAGGAACAAAAAGCAATATGAAAACATCTGATATTGTCAGTAATTCTGTTTAACTATTCTTCATGAATAATGAATTGAAATCGTCAGTTCCGGGAGTCCAGAAACGCCCTGAAAAACCAAGGATTCCATTAACCAAAGTAAACTTTAATATGAAGCTTAAAGATCGCCCACCTCCGCTTAATATGAAAGCATCCAATATGGATTGTTTTTTTTTTTGGTTTAACTATTCTTCTTGCAATACTATGAATAATGAAATGGGGCTGTGGTTTAGAGGACTTTTCGTGATTAGTCAGGGAAAGGAGAGCTCTACGGAAATTAGAAAACTATGATACGACGTTTCGAAAAGCGATTGAGATTGTGGTTAATGAAGATGAGGAATCGTCAGTTCCGAGAGTCCAACAACGCCCTGAAAAACCAAAGATTCTATTAAAAAAAGTAAACTTTAAAATGTAGAATAAAGATAGTCTATGTACCTCCGCTTAATATGAAAATATCGGATGGTCTCTGCAATTCTGCTTTACTATTCTACATGAAATACTATGAATAAAGAAACCAAATCGCCAGTTCCGAGAGTCTTGGAACGCCCTAAAATGCCAAGGATTCCATTAGCCAAAATAATCTAAAAATATAGCTGAAAGATCGCCCACCTCCGACTTATATGAAAATAACCGATGTTGTCAGCAATTCTTTTTTACCATTTTTCATAAAATATTATAAATAATGAATGAGATCGCCAGATCCGAGAGACCAGCAACGCCCTGAAAAAAGAAGGATTCCATTAGCCAAAGAAAACTTTATTATTCAGATTAAAGATCGTCTACCTCCGCTTTATATGAAAATATCCGATATTATCAGCAATTCTTTTTTACTATTCTTCAAATCTACGGAATACCTCAGACCCTCTTTGGTTCCTTAATAGATCCCTTTGGGCGGAAGCGCGGGGAAGTCTCGGAACACGCCAAATACCTTCAGTTCGTACAGATAATATTCCAGGGCGTACATGAAACTGGCAGTGATGTAATGAAACGAAATTGCCAATTCCGAGAGACCAGCAACGCCCTGAAAAGATCAAAGATCGTTAGCCAAAATAAACTGCAAAATTCAGATTAAAGATCACCCACCTCGGTGGTATTGTAGTAGACGTATCTGAAGTACCAGTAGCCGGGAGTGCTGAAGCCCACCAAGTGCTGCTTGGGGCGCGAGGGATACATGCGCCCGCGGCCCCAGACGTCGCGCGAGTCGCCCGCCTTGACGCCCACATTACGCAGGCAGTCGCCCATCAGAATGTCCTCGTTGCCGCTGAACGCGAAGGTGCACAGCTCCGGGCGGGGCAAGGCGTCCACCACAAAGCGCTGGAGGGCCGCCCGGCTCAGCACATAGCCCGCCCCGCCGGACATGTAGCCCTCCCTCAAATACGTCTTGTATTTGCAGCCAAAGTAAATGGGATCCCGGGGCGAGTGTCCGTAGAGCATGTAGCGCAGATTCTCCATGACCACGTAGGTGTCATCGTCGGCTTTCAGGAACCAGTCGGCGTCGTTCCAGTGATGCTGGTGGATGTACTGGAAGGCAGAGGTTGTTTTGTTCCACAGGTTCTCGCGTTTCTCGGTTAGGGGAAAGGCTATGGTGCCCAGCTGGGTGTCCTCTTCGGAGCTGATGAAGAGCAGCTTGTTGCAGCGTCGGCCCCAGGTGCGTTTGATGTGGATGGCCCGGGACTGGTGGTTGTTGGGCTGCGTCATCACCCAGCAGAGCACGCGGACCTCCTTGAAGAGCAGATCGCTGAGGTTCCCCGGGGCCTTCCGGCGCCACAACAGGCTGTCTTTCTTTAGTATCAAGAACTCCAATTCGATGAGGACAATTGTCAGAAGCGTGAGGATCACCAGACCGGTATACATTGTCGGCACTTCTGGCGGCCGAACGCTTCTAATTTGTTAGGCTTCATTAAAATTGTAATTATCTTCCAACGAAGCGTTAAATAGAATTTTACTTTTGTTTTTCTATGACGAAACTTAGAGCTATAAAAGGGAATCCCCTTTGAGTGGAATGAATCAACCGAATGAGTGAATTCATCTCGCGAGTCAAATTACTTTTCAGTTTTGGCGTCAACTTGCGGACTTTCCTTTGGGACTTTGCTTGCTTCCGTTTCGTTTCCGAAATTTCCCATTGGTGCCTCATCGCTGACAGCCTCCGGATGCTCCTTGGGCGCGGGCATCAGTTCCCCCACTTGCAGCTCCTTTGGCAGTACCTCAGGCGTATTCATGATCCCATACGGCCGAAAATTATAGATCAGATAGTCCAGCACGTACATTTGGTTCGGCGTGATGTAATGGAACGAGATCGCATTGTCCGAGCAGCAATCCAGGCCCTAAATGGAGGATTATTAAATAAGTCCTTCATAGAACGGTTAGAGTTGTCAACTCACTTGCTCATCGGCATTCGAGGATATCAGATTTTGTTCTGGGAAGAAGCGCTCTCTTCCGTTTTGGTCCCTCGAGTCGCCCGCTGGCACCTTGACCTTTTCCAGGCATTTTCCCATTTCCAGGTCACCTGAGTCATCCTCCTTGCACAGCTTGGGGTTGGCCAGTGTTTCCTCCACAAACCGACGCACTGCCTCTCGGCTGAGCACTTCCCCGTGCGGCTTGGACTTGCAGCCGAAGTAGACGGGCGTTTCCGGCGAGTAGGGAAAGAGCATGAAGCGGAGGTTCTCCATTATCACGTAGGAGTCATCGTCGGCTTTCAAGAACCAGTCGGCATCGTTAAGGTGATGCTGGTGGATGTAATTGTAGGCCTCTTTGGTGTTGTTGTGGGTTTTTTGGGCCGGCAAGACGACGGCATTGAGCTCGGAGTCTGGGGCCGAGCTCATGAAGATCAGCTTGTTGCAGCGCTTGCCCCAAGTCCGCAGGACATGCCTGGCTCTTTTCTGGTGGTTATCCGGGCACGTGAGGATAAAGCAGAGCACTCGCACTTCCTTGTAAAGTCTTTCGGCTAAGCTGCTTTCGCTTTGATTTCGCTGTGGAACTTCAACAATGCGTTCTTCCTTGTAATTCAAAATTAAAGAGCCTTCAAAGGGAGAGGCAGAGAAAGAAAACAGTAGCGTTAGTAAAAATCCCAGCACGAATCCTGTGATTACGCCAAAACATATGCGATTAGTCGGTAACGGCCCTGAAAATGAAATGATTAATCGAAAAACCTTTTTATCTGATATTGCAGATCACTCACTCTTGGCGGTCAAGGAAATGTTGGCGACCATACTGAAGACTTAAGCAGAAATACAATTTAACGTTTGTCGTAGCGCGTTTAAAACTCAACTGATCCTAAGTGCCAACCTCACCGTCTTTTAAAGTCAGTTCGCCAATATCTGATAATTTGTGGGATTTTATGGAACCGAAATTGCATGCAGACGGCGGGGAACATTGGGTTCAAAAAATAAAACAATATTTGGATTTTCTTTTCTTATTTGCACAAATGAATCGACGCGAAGATATTCTCAATTTTCTATTCTTCGTTGGGTAAACAAAACAGACTGAGGAGTTCAATGAATGCTGTTCGTGTATTCGATGGAGTGCACTAGGGTGGATCAGAGGGGCTCCCCAAAATATTTCTTATAATTATTAACGTGGTTCCTCTTGAGAATCCTCATTTGATTCTGTGTGCCGGTGATGCCTTGAGTCTTGGGATGCGTCCTCATCCTCCTCGTCGTCCGCTTCGGTTTTATAATCTTCTTGCGTCTCTTCCCCCGAGTTTATCGTTTCGGTTTGGTTTGTGGGCAGCTGGGTTATTCTGTCCTCGTCGTTGATGGAGTCCTCGTTGCTATCGGCTTGGGTTTCATTTGGCGCCGGCAGAAACTCCCCAGGCTTCAGTTTCTTGGGCAGCTTCTCCAATGCCCGCACGATTCCATAAGGCTTCAAATGGTAAATCAGATAATCCAACACATACATCAGATTTGGCGCCACGTAGTGAAACGAAATGGCCAAATCCGAGCAGCAATCCAGGCCCTGAAATTTCAAGACTTAAGCTCAAAGAAAACACTTCAAAATCCTTCTACTTACATCGTCCGTTTTGTAGTAAATATAATGCCAGTACCAGTATTTTTCATCCCGATTGGGAATCAAATGGGACTCCGGGGTAAACGGGAACATACGACCGCGGCCAGAGGCATCCCTGGAATCGCCCGCAGTCACATTCAAGTTCTCCATGCACTTGCCGATCTCAATGTCCTCGTTGACCACCGTGCCCGGCAGGCAGATCCTGGGATTCGGTATGCCCTCCTCCACAAACCTCCGCAAGGCCTCCCGGCTCAGCACATACCCAGCCCCCCCAGACATGTAGCCCTGCTTCACGTAAGGCTTGAACTTGAAGCCAAAATGGACTGGGGTCTCCGGCGAGTACGGATACAGCATGTAGCGCATGTTCTCCACGACGGTGTAGGTGTCGTCGTCGGCTTTCAAGAACCAGTCGTAGTCGTGGTAGTGATGCCGGTAGACGTACTTGAAGGCCTCCTTGACCTTGCGCCAGAGGTTGATGCGGCCCTCGCCCACCGGCAGCTTGATGGTGGGCAGCTCGTCGTCGGCCCCGGAGCTCATGAAGAGCAGTTTGTTGCAGCGCTTGCCCCAGGTGCGCTTGACGTGGCGGGCCTTGGCCTTGTGGTTGGTGGGGTTGGTCATGATCCAGCACAGGATTCGCACCTCCTTGTACAGCTTTTCGGCCATGCTGATGTTGTCCTTTTTGTGGCTGTGAGTGCTGAAGTTCCTAGACTGGATTTCATCCAGCGCAAAACTCGGATGCCTTTTGTACAGAACACTCGGATTCAAGTACACCGGGCTCTCCACGTAGGACAGCAGCTGGGCTATGAAATAACCCACGATCAGGCCTACAATCAGGGTCATAAGCAGCATGTGGGTCGCCCGCGGAGCTGCATAGAAAAATATATATTAAAATAAATAAAAATATATTTGAATTTATTTTCTCACCTTCTCCTGCCATTGAGCGCCCCAAGAGACCGTTGCTAGACATTTTGCCAACTGTCATTTTCAAATTTACGGATTGATCTTCAACTTTCCTCTGCCGTGGCCTTTTTTCTACTAAGACTTTTAACCTGTCATAAAAACCTTTCCTCACTCTTGAAATAGTTTGGAGACCACTTGTACAAATAAAAGGAAAAATAGAGCTGTTCATTTTAAGAGAACCAACAACAAGGCGACCGAGATCTGCCCGAAAGACGAACAGATGTCTCAAATGTAAAAAAAAAGAAGTTAAGATTCTCCAAAAGTCTGCTAATAATTCCTTAGATTAATAATTATTTAAAAAATAATATAAAAAAATCACATTATTATATATTTTTTGGGGGTTTTCTCTTCTGTAAAAAAATAAAAAATAATAAAATTAAAATTTTAAAGGAATGGCAGTGATTTTTATAGCTTTCTAAAATCGCTATCAGTGATTTGAAATTTAAAAGTTCACAAATCACGGATTCTTAGCTGTTGAATATAAAATTCTTTTAAAATAAAATTCTGTAAAAAATCAGTTTCTGTTCAAAATTAAATTCTGTTGAATATAAAATTCTGTTAAAAATAAAATCAAACTGCTGGCGCCACGTTAAGCTGGCGGCAGCGAGCAGTTTTGGCGCCACCTGTCGGCAGAACAACGTCTTGCTTGAGGGAATTGGGGATTTCGGTGCCCTGAAACTTTTCTTATGTTAAATAAATTATTTAAATGTAAATCAATAAAATTAAATCAATCGGTGGAGCCTTAGCAAAGGGAAAGGCAAAGAATTACTCGGAATTTTCTGGTATTACAATCAGTTTTGGATATTTAATGGAATTACAATAATAGTACCTAAATTTGTGTGTAGGTTAGGCTCGAGCCTTGCAATATCAATGAAACTTTGTATCTTACTGCGAATAGTCTGTCTTCTGTCTTTAAGTTATAAACGTAAGGAACCTATCTAAGTATAAAAATGTAACTTAACAACTAGTTTACCGTTTAAAGCTTAATTTGTGTGAAATTTTAAATACAAAAATCGAAATGAAACCAATTTACGTACTAAAGTAACAGCGTACAGTAGTTTGTTTTGGTGATTTTACAAAAGACTTAAATCGAAAATGGGCAACCAGAGTAAGAGAGTTTGCTTTGTTTTCACGAAATGGCAATGGCAATGTAAATAAAGCTAAAATGACTGTCGTGTCCTTGTAAATACAGAATATGTACAAAATCCTATGTACAATTGCGGCTGCTTTAATCTCACTGAGTCGCCTCATCGGTCACATCCTTGGCTTTGGTCTCCTCCACTTGCTCCTTGGGCGCGGGCATCAGCTCCCCCACTTGCAGTTTTCCCGGCAGAACATCAGGCGTATTTATAATCCCATACGGCCGCAGATGATAGATCAGATAGTCCAGCACGTACATTTGGTTCGGCGAGACGTAATGGAACGAGATCGCATTGTCCGAGCAGCAATCCAGCCCCTAAATAAATTAAATCATTAAATATTTTAGGGATTTCTTTAAGTTCCCTGCTCACCTCATCGGTCTTGTAGAAAATGTACTGCCAGTACCAGAACTTCTTGTCGGTGTGCGAGGGTATGAGGTGATGCTCGGGCACGAAGGGGAAGAAGCGCCCTCGGCCGTTTTGGTCCCTCGAGTCGCCCGCCAGCACCTTGACCTTCTCCAGGCACTTGCCCATTTCCACGTCCTCGGCCCCCGAGTTATCCTCCTTGCAGAGCTTAGGATTAGGCAGGGCCTCCTCCACAAACCGCCGCACAGCCTCTCGGCTCAGCACATAGCCCGCCCCGCCGGACATGTAGCCCTGCTTTACGTAAGGCTTGAACTTGCAGCCGAAGTAGACTGGAGTCTCCGGCGAGTAGGGATACAGCATGAAGCGGAGGTTCTCTACCACCGTGTAGGTGTCATCGTCGGCCTTCAAGAACCAGTCGGCATCGTTGAGGTGGTGCTGGTAGATGTACTTGTAGGCCTCTTTGGTCTTGCCCCAGAGGTTGTTGCGGCCCTCGCCGACGGGCAGGGCCACGGCATTGAGCTCGGAGTCTGGGGCCGAGCTCATAAAGATCAGCTTGTTGCAGCGCTTGCCCCAGGTGCGCTTCACGTGGCGGGCCTTCTTCTGGTGGTTCGTGGGGTTGGTCATGATCCAGCAGAGCACGCGCACTTCATTGTAGAGCTTCTCGGCTATGCTGGAGTTCTCGTGGGCGTGCTCATGCCCGCCGATGTCCTGCTCGGGCCCGGACACCTCGAGCAGGTCGTGGCTGTGGTGGGCATCGTTTATGTCGCCATGCCGGTGGCCATCATAGGGCAGCAGCTCTCCGCGTTCCGGCGTGGAGGAGTAAACAAAAAGCTCGGCCAGACAGAAGCCCACAATCAGGCCGACGATCAGCGAGACGAATGAGCGCTTATTCGAACGTCCTGCAAGGAAACACTCATAAGAATCTGGGTAATTGGAGGCTTGGGGATTCAGACTTACCTTCGATGAGTACTGTGCGTCCCAGCAAGCCGTTGGCAGTCATTGGATGTGTGTGTGCTGGGGGGTGAAGGGGCTGGAGAGGATGTGTGTTCGTGGCAGGCTGCCTTGTGCGCTGCAAGTCTTAGTTTTCCAGTTTCCCGCTCGATCTCTTTGGTTTGGCTTTACATTGTCTGCAACGAAGACAATTTGAATTACAAGTGCCAATTTAAAACGCGACGAGGGAACCTCGATCTTCCCCCAAAGTATGCGAGAACGTGTCAATTGCGCTTTGTGCCCTTGGCACGGGCCAAACAGATCAAAGTAATATCAAAACAAACAGCATCTCTCGACGTGACACACACACACGTGGGGAAAACGAGAATTCCATAATTAAAAAAACATTTAATTTAAAGTCCGACTTATAAATCTAGTTATTTGTTTTTATTACTTTCGGTTTCGTTTAAATTAATTTGCCGGATTGCTTGCGTGTTCAGCGCTGGCGACGACTGACAGAACTGCGCTTCCAATCGCCAATCGCCAGTTCTTAAATGAATTCCGCCCGTGGCTGATATGGGAGGAAGGCCTCAGGTGCATTTTCCGCTCGACTTTATCAGCAGACAGTTTGCCGAGTAACTTAATTATGTAAATCGTGTAAAGTCGATAATGAAAGGTCGTGCCAAAGAAACCAATTAGCTTGAAAGTCGGGAAACATGACTGATAAGGATTCCATATACTCCAAGGAAAGTGCTCCTATCTCGGTTTTGAGTTGATTGAAAAGTTTCCTCAATAAATTCGATAGAATTCTCGTTAAATATTTGTGATTTAATTTCAAAGTTATGATAAAAAGTTATCAAAACTAAATTAAGTGAACCTTGACCGTAAATTCCAAATGACAAAAGCAGGATCGTTGGTTCTATTATAATGCCAGAATTTCTGGCATGCCAAAGTCAAATGAGTTCAATTTCATTATTCCCTCGGACAGCTGACGCGTGTGTTTGTGCGCTGATGCTGGACTGTCAAAGCTTTGGCAGTTTAAAGTAATTGCAAATCAATTAAATCAAGAGAGAGGGCGGCCCGAACATGCGATTGTTATTACGAAATTCCCGGCTTTGAAATCTCTCCAGCTGAAAGGCAAATTTTGGTGTGCATAAAAAACAAAGCGACTAAAAAGCAAACTGATATCAAATTAATTCCCCACGTGCTTTCGGCCGATTTTAACGCCTTTTTATACGCCCAATTAAGCCATCAAATCGCTGGAAAAATATTTTCCATCTAACCACATTAAGGAGATGCCCTAAAATCAATTTGTTGCAAACTTAATTCCCAATTCGGCTTAGCTGATGATTTCGGGGCAGGCGGCTGGCCTGTGGTCAAGGGCCGTGACATTTTCATTCACTTTGGTCAGCTGAGCGGAGGGGCCAAAGCAAATTCATTGACGGAATTGTTTTGTTGGTCTCGGGGGATCGCGCTGTGATTACGCAGGCTTTGTTGGCTTCAAAACAAAAAGAATTCTTTCCATACTCTACATCCTCCAGCCGAGTCCATCAAGGGCTGTGGGATTATCTGAGAATGTCGGCAAATCGGCAACAATAAATAAAAATATATACGTATCGTTTTTAGTCATTTGGCTTCTTTCTAAAAATAGAGCATCCACTGTTCGCTGTTGGGCCTGAGCGCGTGGGGGCAATCGAGGGCATTTCATTTTTATTTTCATTATATTACATTTTAGATAGTTTGCTGAAGTTTTTCCAGTTGTATTGTAGTTGTAGTTGGTTTGTTATCGGCTGCGTTTAACCGCTGGAAAGTATTATCTCAGTTCTGTTGCTTGGCATCCGGTGGGCTTAACTTTCGCAGCGGTTTCCCTAGTTTCCTTTTATTTTGATAACTGCGCCTTGGGTATTAATTTCTCGGGGCTCAATTGGTTCACTTTGCAGACCCTCCATATGGGCGTGGGCGTTGGTGATAAACTTTGGTGGTTCCTTTGATTGATGACTAACCCACTGTTCGTGATATGGGCGCGCTGAGTAAATAATTGATAATTCGTAAATTTATTAAGGCGGCTCTATCGATATAAAATCAGACTGACAACCTTGATATTCTCAGAGGTTATATTGCGGCCGGTCGTCTGTCAAGAAAAGCGGCTTTTCGTTCAGTCTTTCCTTGGAATCAGATAAAGCGACTCAAGACGATTTTGACACCCTCTTGTGGTTCGAGTGGCTCGCCGATTAGCAGACAACTCACAAGGTGCTTAGAGGTTTGAGTACTCCAATTGTCGATCTTTCCTTATCAGGTTTTTAGGAGGCGTCGTCGACCGAATGATCCACTGGGAAGCGGCTGTGTTATCACCAGCAGCCGGCGGGCGAGTGCAAAGCGCATTGGGAATTTCTGGCTCGTCGGTCGCGCCAAGTGCAATGGGCACGTAGAGAGCTTCATAAATTGAATCACAAATAAAATAAAATATATTCCGTGATTCGGCCGCGCGAAGGCGGCCGTTGGTGTCACCAGCCGGCGCGGGCCGAGGGGCCCAGGGGTTGTTGTCTGTGACAACGGAAATGGCAACTGCACGCATCCAGCGGACGGCTCGAAACTGCAGCTAATGCAAGAAAAAGACCGAGAGAGAGAGAGAGAGAGCGAGAGGGAGAGGGGGCGCTTTATAAATAACAACAACGGCAGTTGGTCCATGTGGTGGCGGCTTGAGGCTCCTGACAGGGGCTGGCTGCTATGGTACTGCATTTCGTATTTTGAATTCAATTATATTTTTCGATTTCTGGCGGGCAAGAAATTCGTCTTTATTCGTCAGCAATTTTCACACGGTCATTGCCAAAAAAACACACACACTCACACACACAGACGCACCGATAGACACACCGGTGGGGAAATGTTAAATTGAATTTGGCTTTTCCTTGACTTACAATTGATTTTTTGCACAAATTTCTCACATGTTTCCTGGGCCTCGCAGGACTCGCGGCAGTGAATTTGTTTATTTTTCTTTTTTCGTTAATGAATTTTTTAGCACATCGCACTAAATTACAAAGGCCGTGGGCAGGGCGGTGCGCCATCCACAATTTGATTTAATTAATTTTGTTGTCATTCAAGCGATTTTCCCCCGTTGCAAAAT
>JBAMCP010002661.1:0-11005 GCA_037075105.1 Lissocephala sabroskyi | reverse complement strand
ATTTTAAACATATCCGAGTTTTCGTTTAAATCAAAAGTAAATTATAGCTTGGACTGAAGCAATTTTATCTTGAATTTATCGACGCTAATGATCCTTTTGACTACCTTTTGTTAATGTAGAAAAACGACACAATCATTTCGATGTGCTGCCCGAGGGTTGGGTGCAAGTAACCCATAATAGCGGAATGCCACTTTTCCTTCATCGAAAATCAAGAGTTTGCTGCGCATCCCGCCCTTACTTCCTTGGCACTGGGAGTGCACGTAAGCATGCTGTTCCTCTTGGATCAATCCCTTGTTTAAATTACCGTCGGGCTCTAGACGAAGAACTTGAGGTTAATACGATTAAGGAGAAAATTCAACCTGTTGAAATATGCTCGAATAAACCTAAGGTTCCGCCGACTTTAGACATCAAAGTTGGCAAAGAACATAAATGTGATGAAAATATGTCTTGTGAAAGTGATGATACAAAATCTGCTGCTCCAACTGTGTCGATACCGTCTGCTAAAATAGTAACGGTTAATGAAAATACGCAAAAGGAATCTGTGGACCCGGACGAGCTTAATACATATTGTCGAAAGCTATTTAAATTTAAAGTAATTAGAGTTTTGCGATTTCGTAGTTGGAATGCCCGTCGAAAGTTTACTAAGAATCGAAAACATATTAAAAATATACAACGACCTACGTTACCCGATGGAACAAAGCTTATTAAGTTTCCCATATTAGCACCGAATGGTGAGGGGATAAGTTCTCCTCGTGGTCGAAGAGAATGGATAATGAATCCCAATGGAAAGAGTTTTGTTTGCATCTTACATGAGTATGTCCAGCATGCCCTAAAAACCCAGCCTACATATGAGTTTAAGGAACTTCAGAACGCAGCCACCCCATATTCAGCAACTGTTTCTATTAACAACCTTAAATACGGCACAGGCTATGGGACAAGCAAGAAACAGGCCAAGTCTGAAGCAGCCCGAGAGACTCTTGAAATATTAATACCTGATGTGAAAGACAAGATTACAGGAAATAAAGATCGAAAAAGCACTGGGTCCATAAAGCTACAAAGTGATTTATCTGTAAGTTGTTGTATTTATAAAATTAACTAAATAAATAATTTTTGTTTTATAGGTTTTCGATGATATTCGTATTGAGGACCCACGCGTTACAGAATTTTGCAACAAAACTACTGAACCTTCACCCAATGCTGTTTTACTTACTTGTCTGCAACGGAATTACGGAAGTGATATTCAGATTAATCAAGAAATAAATAGAACGGCAAACAAAAAGAATGAGTTCACTATGACCGTTGGGAAACATACTGCTAAGGTTGTCTGTAAAAACAAACGTGAAGGGAAACAGTTAGCTTCACAAGCAATTCTTCAAGTATGTTAAATTCTTTTTTGCTTTAAGATTTTGTAATTTTGTTCATTGTCTCTTTAAATATTTTTTAAAATTCCATGACAGAATTTCTAGCACATCCACCTGGCTTCGATTATTTGCTTTATGTTGAAAATATCTATATGTACAATATCTTATCTAAGTACCATAGCTAAGTCTCCGAATTTTCTGTTCCATTCTTCATTTAGTTTTTGCCTAGAAAGTTTCTTATTTTGTTTAATTATTCTAAAAAAAACTCAATTATCTCAAATGTTGCCTCAAATATTTATTGAAAAATGAATTTGCCCTTAAAAAATTGTTTCTTCATAAAAATAAGTTATTTTAACAAAGTTTCTTAATTTCAAATATTTCTTTATAGATTTTGCACCCACACATACATACATGGGGCTCACTATTGCGTCTTTACGGCAACAATTCAATTAAAACATTTAAAGAAAAAAAACTGGAAGAACAGGAAATCACCATTTTGCAGAGCAAAGCGGCTTTAAATCAACCCAACTTTGCAATATTAAATAAACTTAAATCAGAAATGATTAAATTATCTGCTAAACAAGAAAGTGTTCACACAATGGGCACTTTCGTTCCTCCGTGTAATGTGGGACTGCCTACATCTTCTGGTTCTAATTTAAACAATGTAGAATTGTACAAATAAAAATGTGAGCAACAATTAAAATAAAGAGTCCTTCAAAAATAAATACATACGAGTTTTTTTTTTTGTTATTGTTGTTGGTTCTTGCTTCTAGACCCCATCCTTGTATTGCTTATTTCTGTATAACAAACAAATTTTCATTATATTGAATTGTAGCGCATGCCTTAATGTTTACTTTTTAAAAACACATTTAACATTTATTTAACAAAAAACACTAAGGCTTCAAATACCATTATTACCAATGAGGATTCTAAGGGGCAGTCATAATATCTCGTTATCCATTATTCGTTAAAAAAGTCTGATCGTAATTTTCAAGATACCTAAACTTCAGTGCGGTCGATTAAATATATGTAAATAGTTCTTCAACTCGTGCATTAAAAGGCTTTGTGACTTGTGGTGACCACATATGTTGGGGATCAATATGTCCAGGATTGAGTACGCCAAGAATATTTTGTTGTGAGCCAATTTTATAGTTTTAATTTTTTGTGTTGGTTGTAAGAGTGCTCTGTTACACTGGCAAACCAGAAGAATAACTTATATATCAGAAAAGCGGACAGCTTTTTGTTGTTTGCCTCTTACATTTTATTGGTAGCAATCCACTGGGCACAATGCCTTGTGAAAAAAAAATCCGAATATGAATCAGTTCAGTCAGTGACAAAATTATTCTACAATAAATTGACTAAGAAAACAACTGGTTTTGGTTAGGTTATTATTTTTAAAACAAAACCCGTTTAATTCATATTTTTTTAACGGTTACCAATACACCGGCCCGGGCGGTCGCCCGGACTCGCTGGAAGGGAAGGGAATGGAAAGGAAGGAATAAGTCGGCAGCCCCAACGAGTTCTGCATGCGCGGAGTTGAGGTATCTTCCGATTCGTCACATTGGGAAAAACTTAGAAAACTCAAACATTGGAGATGGCAAAAAAATGTATAGCTAAATTTGTAGAAATACTTGACGTTTTGTTAAAATAGCCTAATAAAACGAAATTGTAAATATTTTTAATGCTTAAGGTTGAAACGGTATTGACTAAAATGAAATTTAACTAAAGTAGGGATGGGATTATTTGCATTCTATACAGGTGCTTGAAGATATTTGTATTGCTATTCAGATAAAAAAACAACATGCTGAATTATACTAACAGGGTTTTCATCCGATCATACGATAAGGAATTCCTTTAGTTTCAATGTTCAGTTAAATGTTTATAAGTAATCAAATTAATAAGGGATTCCGTAAACTTTTATTTTAATCTTATTAACTCCCCGAATAGGAGACTTATTACTAACCAAAATTAAACCTGTTGAAAAAAAAGTTTTCAGTCCATTAATTTTTATGGGTAGACATGTGATATATGTTAGTTGATTTTCGGGTGTCTTTGTCTTTGTATTGGAATATTCGAAAAAATACGATTAATACGTAACTAGCTTATATTTGCCTAAAAAAAACTAAACATGTATTTAATTTGTTGCAAATTATAATAATTTATAAAATTTGAATGTCTAAAAAAGCAGGGACAGTTTTTAGTATGGTAACACTTGGCTTTGCGCAAAAGCAAAGCATGCACGAAGCACAAACTCAGTGCCAAATTCAAAGCTACCAGCGTTAGAGGATATCTCAGAGGTCTGAAAATAAAAAATCGTAAATCGCCTAGTAAACTTAAATTTTGCTTTCGCTGTTCAAAAATAGCAAGTGATAAAGAAATTCTAATTGTTTTAAAAATACATATAATATGTTTCGAAAGTGCTATAGGAAAAATGGTCTATTCGTAGAAAATGAATACATACATTATTGTGTACAAAATAACACATTATGTTTTTCCGTAATATGAATTACATTCGATTGAAATTGCAGCTTGAGCAATAAATACTTAAATATATAAAAAATAATGAAAATTTTACTAAACATACGTACCGTACGTAAATATAGTGATTGTTTCGTAAAAAAATCCTACGTTACAAGCAAACCATGTTCATATAACTGCACAAGAATCATAGTATACTTTTGGGCCAGTTTATTTTACGTGTATGTATGTAAATACATATGGATCAACCCTACAGTCAAATTCAAATTCTATTCGGACCTTTTAAGTTGGTATTTAGAAGATTTTTAAGACAAATCTTCAGTAACATTTTTACATTTTTTATATATATAATTTCACTAGAGTAAAGCAAGTCCTTATGGTATGAATGACATAAACACTAAATAAAAAAAATTACTAAATTCATGTCTTCAACAAAAAAAAAAAGGAAAAATTACAGTTTGCTTATAGAACATCAACAATCTATATATAATATAATTGTTTTATTACAGATTATATGAACTATTATAGGTAAATAAGTAAAGTTTTAAAACTACTAATGACATGGAGCTAAAGCTACAAAGGTGATTACAAACAAAACAAACAAAATATATACTTAAAGAAAAATATTTAGTTTTAAAGTACTTAGAATTATTTACCTATCTAATAATTGAGCAAATTTTCAGATGAGAGAGACCTAAATATATTTAATTATAATAAATGCTTAAAAAATCGTGTGACCCATGCTGCATGATAAAGGTTAGTAATCGAATTTTGGAGACTCAAGAAATATTAAAATTATTTATTTTAGGTGATGAATTCAATATGAAGCGGCGAATACGTATAAATAAAGCCACACAGTCGTTAATAGCTTGGTTTTCAGGTAGACCTTAATAAGTTCAAATTTAAAATTGTTCAAACTAAATTCGTTATGTTTCAGCAGCTTTTGCTCTTATTTTAACGATGTTTATTCCTGTTGTACGGGCGGACGATTGGTCCCAGAGCTGCGCCTCTAACTGCACTTGCAAGTGGACAAATGGAAAAAAATCGGCAATATGTAGTTCCTTGCAGCTTTCCACTATTCCTTCAATGCTAAGTACGGAACTGCAAGTCCTCGTGTTGAATGATAACAATATACCCTATCTGAATCGTGCCGAATTTTTCGCACTTGGGCTTCTTAATCTTCAGCGCATATATGTGAAGAAATCGAAATTGCAGTATGTCCATAAGGAGGCTTTTCGTAGTCTTAAAATCTTAGTAGAGATTGATTTATCGGACAACAAATTAGAGATGCTAGATAAAGACACGTTCATGGGCAATGACCGGCTGCGCATTCTCTACCTTAATGGCAACCCATTGAAAAAACTAACTGCCTATCAGTTTCCGATACTGCCACATCTACGTACTCTTGATATGCATGATTGCCTAATTTCATATATTGATCCTATGGCGTTGGCCAACCTAAACTTGCTTGAGTTTCTTAATTTAAAAAATAATCTGTTAGAAAGCTTAAGCGAGTATGTTTTTCACCACATGACTAATTTAAAGACTCTTTCATTAAGCGACAACCCTTGGCAGTGCAATTGCAAGCTTCGAAAGTTTCGAAACTGGTACGTAAACAGTCGCCTTAACGCGGTCAGCCTCTTGTGTATAGGACCACCAAAGCACAAAGAACAATCGTGGGAGACCATTGGTGAAAAGCTATTTGGATGTGCGCCCCGCGTAGAGATTTTTAACAACGAGGAGGTCCAAAATATTGATATTGGAAGCAACACCACATTTAGTTGCCTTATTTATGGGGACCCGTTCCCCGAAATATCTTGGGAACTTAATGGAAAAATTTTAGATAACGAAAATGTGATTTTCGATGCTGAATCCATTTCGGCTAACAAACTTTGGAGCAATTTAACAATATTTAACGTAACTCATATGGATGCAGGCACATATACATGCACCGCAAGTAACTTAATGGGATCTGTAACCCAAAACATAAGCATGTACCTAACAGAAATTGTGCAACATGTATTAGTCAAAACTCCGGAAACTTTTTGGTATTTTGGTCTAATAATGGGCATTTTTGGCACTATATTCTTGCTAATCGCGATTTCGTTTGTAGTATGCCTTTGTAAAAGAACGACTCGACAAAATAGAGATCCTAATAAAGGTGGCGTTAAAAGTAGTATCAGTTTTAACGACCAAGAGAAAAAATTGCTTGATTCCAGCGTAACAACTACAAACGATCGTGGTGATAGTTATGGTATTGACAATAACCCAACTGCTTTATGTAAAGTCGATTCAACTTTGGGATTTGGCCAGATTGAGATACATTCTGTAGATAAACAACGACCAGGCTTAAGTAATGGTAGTATGTTGGTCACCCCTTCCCTCCATAACCAGACTCAACCGGCACAAATCTCACAAGGGATACAACCACATGAAAACCCACTTCATCAAGCTGCGCGGCAACAATTTATGACTACAAAGGACTCCAATATTAGCCAAGTAAATAATTCAGCATCTATTACACCGTACACAAACACGTTTTCAAAATCTGGGTTAGAGGAATTTCCTCTAAACGTTGGAGTTTTTCCACCACCACCTGAATTTTGCTCCAATCTAGCCAATCCATCTTTTGGAAATATCTTTATTAGAGTGTCCGTGACTCAAGATATGTTGGGCGAAGCGGACCTTAATATATATCCCGACTTATTAAACATACCCAAGCGACTTAAAGACACCTCTACTGTAGGGGTAACGTGCACTTCAGGTTCTGATTCAAGAACAGACATTTTGCACGACAATCCGGGTATTATTCATTTTGCTACCTTGCCTCGGCATTCGGCTCGACGGGGCATTTTAAAAAAAGAATCATGCCAAGGACTAAATCCAGCTGTGCACGATGAAGTGGTTACCTACGAAAATCTTGAAGTTGAATCCGAATCCTACAGCAATGAACAACAAGGACGTCAATGTAATATTGATATTGAGTTACCTCTACCATCGCCTACCATGCCGCTTATAAAAGGAGTTGCTCAATGTCATCCTTCGCTTCATTCAGGACAAGTAGCCCCTGATGGCAGTTTAAGCTGCGGAAGTATTGGCCCACCCTTGGTATGCAAATCAGCACAGCTAACTGGGACACAACTGCTTAATAGCACAACTCGTCCACTGTGTAAAGCTATCGCTGATGGGTCTTCCTATCCCAAATATGATAATATGGGTCGCCGTATTACGGCTAGTGGCGGTCCTACAGATTCCACATTGTCGCCACCGGATAAGACTTGCTACGATAGAGAGTTACTTTTTTCAAAAGAACACGAGCAACAGCAATCTAAAGGTTGCGAGCACGAACAGAAGCAACAGGATTTGACATTACAAAAACTAAATTGCAGTGGAGCAGCGGATTTTGTGTCTCTATAGATACAAATCACAAATGTACATAATTAAAAATATACAAAATACAATTTAAGCAATTGCGTCTTATTTTATGCAATTTTTGTTCATATCATATGCAGTCTTAGTTAGGTTAAGCAAACTTTTAACTTACCTTAATTGTTTAGAAACTGTTAAGAATTTATTAAAACAAAACACGTGGTAAATTCGTACACATTGGGGCATATATGTTAAATATTTGAATTGTTAAAATTGTTTTCAAACACTTCTAAAAGCATTCACATACTTAAATATTTACGAATTTACATACACCTGTTTTATAGTTTTGTAACTACACCGTAGAAAACATATTTATGTGAATATAAAATGTATAAACCATACGAATAGTGCACCAATCGTTAGGAAAATGTAGACCAAGCTGAATGTCATATATATATATATATATATATATATGCGCTATTATCAAGCGTATTTTAATTTTAGATTTGCAAGCTTACTAAAGGATGTCCACTTTTAACAGGCGACACAATATATGTAGCTACTAGCTTTTATCGCTTAGTCATATGGCTCTCTTAAAATCGAAATTAATTTTCTCTTTTTAAAATCGAGTGAGTTAATAAAAAATTACCTTCTAGAAATAAATGGATGTGCATTTGAATAGGTTTATTCTTAGAACTCGAATCGTTACCAAATGCTTCCCATCCTTTGGGCTGTGTATGCATGCCACTTAAGGAACAGGCTTACAGCTTTAAATCAGACTCACTCACTTAACTAGTTTATGATCTAGTTAGGCGTTGATAAGCGTAAATCTTGTTAAGATTCATGCGGAATCCAATTCAAACTCACTAAAAAAAAAACTATCCATCTCTAAGATTTTATTCATAAAGTCGGCATTTACTGGTAAATATTGCGCACTTTTAATATTGGCTTAGGTTGTGTTGGGTTGTAAATTGTATTATAGAAAGGAACGTTGGATTTCTGTCGTAATAGTCGTCATTATGTCAAAGTGATTCTATGAGTACACTGCTACATGAAAAAAATCGCTTCGTGTCCTATTACATTGAAGTAGAAAAGTGCCAAAGGAAAAGTGTCAATGATCTACATAGTTGTAGCAATAATGTTATGGTCAGAATTTTCAAAATACATAAAGAAATGGAACATAATTTTAGCTTCAGAAATCGAAACGATTTGGCATCACAAGCTCACAAAATTTCCTTCAATTAACATTGGTACTTTACCTGCGTGTTAAGCTGCGTTCTTAAAAAAAAATCATTGATTAAGAATAAACTTAGTTCATCGCAACAGAAAGCACAGCAAACTATAGTGAGGAACTTAAAATACTCAATAAGTTTTTATATACCCTACAAACCCTCAAATTCCTTGAATCTGGATTTATAATAACAATCGCCTTTTTCATTTTTCCTTTTGCGATCGAAGACAATAGTCGTCCAGGCATTAGTTATCACTAATGGGATGATAATAATAGGAGAAATTGAATTTTTTATGTCCGTGTGAACAAAAGGCGCTCAAAGACTACAAGAATTAAAGGCGCAAACTTTGAAATTTTGACTTTGACTACGTGCAGGAATATAAAGTGTATCTTATTCAAATTTTAAAGAATGAAACGAAATTATCTGTTAGGAATAGCAAGTAAGGAAGTAATAGTCGAGCTAGCCCGACTAAGATTCTCTGTACCTGGAGTTTGGAATCAAAAGAGTTTAACTAATTTTGGTTACAAAAAAAAAATTCTTAACTGAGTTATGGCGGCCGACGCAACTACAAATTATCCCATCCCTCACAAAGAATGCGTGACAGCAGCCTTCCACTTTTATGAGCGAGCAACCAGCCGGCCACGGCCGAGGCAGCAGTTTTAATTTCCCCACCCCCTAAACTTTGACTTGAATTTACTGCGTTGATTATAGACGTATTCAGTCAAATTTGGTTTCAAACGAAAGGTATTTGTATTCTCCACCCTTTTTTAATACAAACTTTTGCCGAATTTTCAAAATTGTTGCTATTAAAAACTTTTATGGGATTAGGGCGGAAAGGGTGCGGGCATCGAAAAAGCAAGTTAAACTTGATCTGCCTGCAGATTAACGAGTCTAAATCCCAAACTAGGTCGCTCTAGCTCCTATAGTCTTAGGGATCCTTTTGTTCACACAGACAAACAAACAGTCGGGCAGTCAGGTCGATTTCTTGTTTGATTTTAACCATATTGGGGGGTCTACGGCGTTTCCTTCTCCATGTTAAATTCTTTGGCACAAAACTTATACTCTTGTACATTCCGGTACAGCGTATGAAAATGATACGTTCTTCTGATTTCATAATTAGCGGAGTTAGCTGAATTCGCATATTTTAGGGTTTAGGTTAAATTCCTTCTGGTTGGGAATGTAGGTCGGACATGAAGTAGATTGCGGCCGTTTCGACACGCTGTGGGCTCTCATAAGATATGATATAGTGCTGCTCAACTGAATAGGTTTAAAAAATCTTTCTCATATTTTTCGCTCCTTTTTTGCTTCAATGGACTTTTTTGCTATTATTTCTTTTTATTTTGATTTGTTTACTCATTATGTGCAAGAAAAAGTAACGGGAAAAATGCAACGGTAATTTATAATTTTGCTTTAATCGTAAAATTCTCAAAGTGTGTGCCCTATTTTTGGTTCATCTGATTAGGTTTCACTCTTTTGATTTTACTTTTCGTTTAACTGCGTGATTGAAAGGAGTTGGTTTTTTTGTTGTATTTTAAAATTTAAACGATTTGTAATGATTTTTTTGTAAATTGGGCCGCGGAAAACCTTTTACCGATTTTAGAAGTGTCGAATTAAAGGCTACATAACGGCTTAAAACATTATGAAATAGCCAAGAAAATCGGTCGAAGTCATAATGTTGCAAACAATTTTTTTCGTAATGAAGCAGAATACGAAAAAAAGGAGACAAAAAACATGCAACAACATCGGAGAGGCGACTTATTTTACGAACTGCCTCAAATTCTCACCTTTCTGCAGGTAAAACTAGGGAAAATGTGACGTGATACTCAAGAAACGAACTATTCGAAGCGCCAAACATTTAAAGAGATTGAAAATATAAAAAAAACCTCTTAGTGATGTTCGTAAAATAGCACGACTTCCATTTGCCCGAGAACTCATGACGTGGACCAAGGAGTGGAAGACGGTAGTTTTGTCCGACGAAAAGAAGTTCAACCTCGATGGACCCGATAGATATGACCAATATTTTCCCGATATGCGAAATGAAAAATATTTTTTAAGCCGTCATCACACGAGTGAAGATGGAGTAATGGCGTGGGGAGCCACATCGTATTATGGAATATGCTAGCTTTAGTTTGTGACCTCAAAGAGGAACGCAAATGTTAACAAAACTGTAAGCCAAATGACTTTTCTCCAGTTTTCTGAGATTTATGGTTCTATTCTATGGACGTACCAACAAGACAACACTCTCATCCAGACCGCTCGGGTTGTAAAGCAGTGGATTAATGACCAAAATGTCAAATTGCTTGAGTGGCCACCTTACTCCCCCGACATTAACAGTGTGGTGAACATTTGGGGACGTTTGTCCAGGAGAGTTTATAAAAGCGGAAGACAATTTAATGATCGTGGGACCCTGGTTGAAGCATAAAAAGCCTGGTCAACAATTTCACTAAATGAAATCTTATATATATAAAAAGTACGTCTAAGGGTGTTCCGGTCTAATGAACTCCTAAACTAATAAGCCGATTTTAAATATGATTTGCGCACCGTGTGCAATTCGGCTGATGTCTT
>JBAMCP010002660.1:0-11020 GCA_037075105.1 Lissocephala sabroskyi | reverse complement strand
CGGCAGCAGGCGGCAGAATTTAACCGTTTTAAAGGTAGAATGAAAAGGGGTTTTACAGAGAGAGTCCTCTAATAAAGTCAGAGGAATATTAATTGCCATTTTATGGGGTCGTTTGGGGTTTTATTGGAACTGTATTGGTTTTTTCCTTGGAGGCTGTTTGTTGGTTTGTGGCAAATCAGTTTTGTATAATTTGAAGCTAAAATCGTTTTCTGTATTTTCGGACTTTTTTTTTGACTCGCTCAAACAACTGAAATGGTTTAGTTTCTTTGGTTGAAATGAACTGAAGATCTTTCCTCCTCTTTTCTAAAATATTCTAATCAAATTACGATTTGTGTCTTTAATCTATAAATAATCGCCGCTTTGTATTTTTTACCACTTATTCTGCTCTTTGCAGAGCACCTTGGATTGATTGTGTGTCCTTTAAATTGCCTTAAAATGCAGTTGAATATTTGGGGTCTAAATTTCCTAGAGATCTTGAGGACTTAAGCTATTTAAAAATTAAAAGAACTTATTAATGTTTAGCGTTTTTTATGATGATGAAAAGTAGACATACCTCCGAAAATTATAGGATCTTTAAAAGTGAATAATACATTATTATACAAAATTAACTTTCTTTAAATTGAGATAGCCATTTGGGTTCCTAAATTCATTGTCTTTTTAATACGATCATTTAAATAAGTAAGCTTAATTTTTTGGAACATTTTTCCAGTCTTAAGTCTTTATTTCTTCTCGTCTAGAAACCCTTCTAAAGAAACTTTGATTCTCTTAAAATTTAAAGGATTTCAAAGTCCATTTTTGGCTGGCTTCCCACCAAAAAACTGTGCCAATTGGCAGGCCAGGAGATCTTCCCCTTTCGGCCCTTTAACTACCTTCCAGCCCCTCAGGTCGCTTCAATCATTTGCATTTGTTTTTCTTTCCTGGATTCCATCAGGCCTGCTTAATGCCTACTAACCCAAAAATGCAACAAACTTTCAATGGAGCCCCCACTAACCCCTCTCCCTCCCCCCACAGTTCATCACCGGGCCAAGATTCGCTGAGTTGGGATTTTCATTGCGCTTTGTTTCGGCCAACCGAGCCAAGGGAACGGGGAGTGGAAGAAAAGGGAGTTTTGAATTAGAAAAGAGAATGGACTGGGGGCGGGGGGAGGGTTTATATTTTTGCACACGACTTGCTAAATTCATTATAAAACGAACGCATTTCCAGTGTCTGCCCGGGGAAATTGAAAATGCCGAGCTGTGCGACGTTCGCCCCGCGCACGACCGAATAATTTTGTATAATGAGAATCGCTGGGCAACCGGCAACCGTTACACTTTCCAACTCCCTCGTCCTGCTCCTGTTGTTGTTAATATTTTCACTGTTGTTGTCCTTGTCGTCGTCGTTGTTCGCGCGCTGCTCGCCAAATGCGATTAAAATTGTTTTTGAGCGAATTACTGCAAAAGCCCCCGCGAGGTGGGTGGAAAGATTTCTTCAGCTCCCATTTGGTTGGCTTTTTTAATCTAATAAAAATAGTTTCAGCCTCGGAAAACCCGCCTCCCCCTCCCATTTTTCTCTCTCATAAATTTGAAGATAGAAATTCCAGCAGCGCGTAAACGAAATTACAACAAAATTAAGAAAGTTCTCAACAAATAAACAGCGGGGGCGCGAGTGTCCTGGCGGGGTGCGTGCAACTTGAAGTTTAATCAATAAAAGCCGCTGGGGGGCGCCACACACACACACTCGCGCGCGCCAGGAGTTATTGTGTTTTGTTATCTGGTTGGCCCCGGCGGGGAATCCTTTGGGCCGGCGGCCTGCGGCGCTTTGTTATGAACTTGCCAAAAATCCTGGCTTGCCTCCTGCATATTTTTACGCCGGGGCCAGGACCCTCAAGCATTTTAATTGAAATGAAATTTTAGTTGGCTTTCCTTCGACTTTGTGTGTGGGCTTTGCGGTTTCGCCACTCACCTGCTCTTTTGGCCTTTTGTTCGGGGCCAAAAACCGCAAGGTCCTGCAGTCTTCAAAAAATTTTGACAAGCAAACTCAGGGAAAGTTTCAAGTGCCAGCATCTTGGCCACACACACGAAGGATCATCGCACTCACCTACGTTCCCTACAGTCCTTCGGGACTGGATTGAGTTTCAATGGGGAAGCCAAAGTTTTTCAAAGCAATTAGATAAAGGATTTGCTGATTTTAAAGTTTGGCCAAGACGGTCTCATATCAGGGCCGCCGCTACGGTTCCGTTTAGCTCCTTGGCCTTTGTGTCCTCTTATCTGCATGAAGAGAAGTCGCCCGCCCCCTCGGCTGCTGCCGTGTCCTGGGCATTTAATCAGAGCAAACTTTGAAAAGTTGTAAAGTCGCTGGGGTTAGCTGACCGACACACACACACCCAGTGGGGAGGAGAAGGTGGACGTTGACCGAAATCCCATTAAATGGAAAACCAGAGAATCAGGAAGAAAAACAGGAAGAGCAGAATTTCTGCATAGCTTAAATGGAATTTAAGGAAGCGTGAAGAGAATTGGCCACTAACTCGAGTGTTTTCCTATCAAAGCAACAAAAGGGGAGAGAAATTGCTTAAGCACTCGAGAGCAAAAGGCTGACCAGCCGGCCAGACCGTCTCCTTGCCTCCTGCGTGTCCTGCGTGAGGCCGTCCAGTTTCATTTGCAGTCAGAAATTAGTTGTAAGATGAATGGCCAAAGTCTAAAAGTTTTGCAGCTTTTTGCTTTTGGATTTACTGCGGCGACGGCTGGCAGTTTCTCCTTTGATCCTGCCCGGCTTCCCCTTAGCTTCCTTCTCCTTTATTTTTTCGTTTAAAGCGCAAAGTTTTTTAATGAATGCCCCCCGAGTTGAAGGCACATATTTTTAATGCATAGTTCATTAAAAGCCAACTTCAGTTCTCCATTCGAATTTGCCTGGCCTCGTAAAGAAGCTTAAAAGTAAAATTCTCTTTCTCTCTTATTACTTAAATAGTCGGGCAGCCCTGGCTGGGGGTCGGCTTATAATGGACTTGAAAATAGGTTGTTGAATGCACTTTTCATTTACTTGCTCGCAAATTGCCACTGACCGGGGGGCAGAAATGTCCTTTATACCAAACGAACCGCCCAAAAGACTCACCCGGCAATGAGCGAGAGTGGGAGTGGTATTCGTGAAGAAGGAAGGATGAATCTAAGGCAGAGAGAACTCCCAAATCAAGCAGAACTCATCGGTACTCAACAGCCAAGTCTATCTAGCATTATCTTGTCAGCTTTCGTGTCACGCAGGAGTCGTTTCTTTGGTCAAATGTCAATGTCATTTCATTCATTCATTTGACGTCGAGCAGACTCACTAAAAATCGGCCAGTTGCTTAGGCAGTTGCATTTTATCTTGTAGTGTTAGATTTTGTATATTTCGTGTCACGCGTGCCAAGCACGAAACTTAAAATACCACTGCGGGTGCTGGGAAGTATTCATTCTCTATTGGTGTGTCTCAAAATTCAAGACTCAACTCAAAATTCTACTATCGGTTCTTAGAAAATTAGATTCTTTGTAGATGTCTTTTTGTGTCATGCGTGTCACGCGAGAAATGGAAAATACTACAATGGGTGTTGATAAATTCAGATTATCTGCTGATATCTCTTAATGTCACGCAAATAATGCAAAATACCACTGTGGCTGCTGAGAATCTCAAAATCACTGTTGATGTCGTTTCGTGTCACGCGTGCCACGCACGAAGATCAAAATATTATTTTGTATTGTATTTTGTATTTATTGATTGACCAAACTATCAATTTCAATACCAGAAGTTAGATTCATTGTTGACGTCTATTGAATGACGATGGTAATTTGCTGTCTATTTCGTGTCACGCATAAATCTTAATTATTCCGCCGTCTTTTCGTGTCACGTTGACTAATCATTTTCTCTTCCAGCCTCTCTCTCCTTTCTTTGCCTTCTCGCTGCTATTCCTTTCTCTTTATGAATGGGAAATTGTAAATCCCTGAGTGCATTTCGTCCTGGCGAAGATTACCAATTCCTCTTTGAGGGTCGTGGGGTTGGCGTTTTCTTTTCAGTCACATCACGTAAAACGTAAAGCTGATACGCCGTGTATAATGGGATTTGTTTATTGGTATCATTTGCGCCAACTTTTTTTTTTTGAGTTCGCGCTGCTCTCCGGTCAGCCAGAGTCCTGGCAAGCAGATGAGGGAGGGCGGCGCTGGGGCAGCTAATGTTGTAACAAATACTTTTCGGCAACATATTCGTATGCCAGACGGGCCACCAACCCCACCGCCCCCCGCCTGGCCGACTGCAATGGAAAAGTTTCGTGTTGCGTTTTAGAGTGTTTGTTGTTGTTGTTGTTGCCAGGGGAGGGCGAGTGGCGGGCTGACTAAAGTGCCTAATCCTAGGCAGCGGCAGGGGGGTGGCGACTGCCAGGTGGGCCCTGCCTAAGTGGGGGACGTCCTGGGGGGTGACACGTGATGCTATAACGCAATATTGACACTTTCAACAACTTCACGCGCCACAGCAAAAGTCATAAAGGGCGGCGGATGGCAGACGACGACGTTGGCTGCTCGACCCCCCGAAAAAAAAACTTTGGGCTGCAGCAAAGGCAGCCTCAAATTGCAGTGAATGGGGTATAAAAGTAAATCCATGGATTTTGTGTAGCCACTTAAACTTTTTCACACCGCCGCCGCCGTTGCCGTTGCTGCCGCCGGTGGCTGGGCTAAGTGGGTGCGCCCGGAATTATTTTCATTGTCGCATTTTTCATCATCACGGTGAAGCTTTTATGGCTCCTCGTCCTGCACCTGTGCGTCGCTTAAGACCGGAAGCTGCACCCCCCCATGGCCAGCCTGGTCACGCTGGCTGGCGCTTTGGCCATCGTCTCGTTGGCATCGCAATTGCCACTTTCAGTCTGGGCATTGCACCGTCTTCATTGTCTTCTCGCTGTCGTTGCTTTCCTTTTTTTTTGGCTAAATCTCTTTTGAATTATTACTGTAATTACCGTTGAGTTTCGCTTCGCTGCCCCAGCAGCCGCAGGAAGACTGCGAGGGCGGCTCTGGTTGGTTGGCTGCTGCGGTCTTCTAGGTGTTGTGACACCGCTGATGACTGTGTTGATCCGACGATTATGATTTTATTACATTTTCGTGTAGTTGTGCTTTGTTTCCTTAATTTCGGGTTGCCGACAGCGACGACTGCCGATTCCCGCCAGCCGCCCGTGGCTTGAATTATGGCCGGGCGGCTCCTTTGGTTGGGGGGACGACTCCTGTTTGCTGTCGTCTGGTTTATTGCCTGAAATTTCGACAGTTTTATTTTTTTTTTTGGTCCTTCTCTATTCTGTGATCCTGGGCCTCCTGTTGCCGTGGCTGCACCGAACAATCAAAATTAATCGTCTGTAATGAAGCAACTGTAATGTCGCTTGGAGTCGCTTTGCTGTTTTGGGCTCTCTGGTCTGGAGAGTGGATTTGTGTTTGACAAACGATGTTGGCCAAATGTCCCAATGAGTCCACCGTTCAATTTTGATTGCTCCCCAGGACAAGTGGAGGGAATCCGCAGGCCCGCAGTTTTGTGTGGCTTAAAGTTGGCGAAGATGAGAGAGCGGAGTTGAGTGGATCTGAGAATTTGGGTAATGGAAGTGAAATGAAAGAGCCTAGAATTTTGTTGATCGTAAACCTCTTTCGGCTTTTCCTAAATCTTTTTACCATCTAGATTCTAGAAACTTGTGATTAGATTCTAGAAATTTGGGATTAGAACAGACTAGAGTACCTCCCGTAGATCCTATGAATTAGTTACCGAATCGCTTTATAAGATTTAAGCGATCTTCGATTGCTTCTCTGTGAGATGATCGACACGCACAAGTTCACAGAATTTGACGTCCCGTCGCTTTCTCCACGTGAAGAAATCTGAGATTGGGTGCCTTGCAAAGTTCAGAGTCTCTTCCACCCACTGAAAGTGGTCCCATCATCCTCCGGTTTTAGGAATGCACATAAATTATAATAGGGAAATATGATGATCTGCTTCGTTTTTGAAGCTCCACTTTTTCAAAGATTCGCAGCTTGTTTTCTGCCAAGTGTCTAGACATTTTTGAGCCATCTCCGATTGGGATTCTTAAATGTTGAAGTTCATTATTATTATCATAGAGTATCGCTATCGTAATCTGCAAACTTTTCACAAACCTTCGAGCATTTTTTCTTGTCTTTGGAACCAAACAAAATTTCAAGCTTATCTGTTGTCGTCTTGAAAAAACTCCAACTTAAGGGAAATATCCTGCACCCCTTCCCCTTCCTACAGAATGACAATGAAGTACCTGTCTGACTTCCTGAAGGCGCCACTCCTGTCACTCCTGCCACCCTTTCCGTCTGGGCTGGCGGCCGTCTTCTTCTCCATTTCGGTGGGGATAATAAACAACGTAAAAACATCTGCCTTTTCTAAAATATTAAATAAAGCAATCGTATAAATCTTCCAACATGCCTCATTTATTGCAGATTACCCCCCACCCCTCGGCCAAGCGCCACATGCAGTCGCCCCCACAGCCACCCACCACCCACCGCCGGCGTCGTTGCCTCTCTAAATGCAAAATTCCGTTGTAGCCGTCGACACCGTTTCAAAAATTTATACGCACGTACGCCCCGCAGCCCCGGCCACTATCGTCGGGGAGAGTCGGCTCATCCGTTGTAATCAAGTGAGGCCGGCGGCAGGGCGGATGTTTTTTGGGTAAGTGAGGCTTCAATTACATAAAATAACGACCGGGAGCGCGGATTATCTCATTAAAGGGGGCCAAACTAGGCAGCCGGCCCGCAAAGTAGGCAATCTGATTTTCCCCATTTTATAAATTCAACTCACAAGCGCAGCCACCCACCATCGTCGTGAGGGCGGGAAAACTAAGGAAGAAAATATGCTGAATGCCCCGCCATTATGTCTGGCAGTGTCGCGCGTAACGTGTCCTGGCGAAAAGTGAAAGCCTCGGCCGTCTTGCGGCGAAATTTTCAACTGCCACCCCGTCGTGGTCCTTTCTGGTCTATAAATTTATATGGCCAAGGAATGCGTGTTTAATGGCCAACAATGTGCGTGGATCCCGCACTTTAAGGACGTGCCACAAAATCTCTCACATGCGAGTGGATGAGAGCAGCTGGCGGGCGGGCCTGGCCATTTATTATGCTTCAAATTTTTTGGCTGTCGGAATTTCTCCTCGACTGGCATTTTAGAAGATGTTTTATGTTTGTGTTGACATTTTTATTGCGGCAACATGTGTCGAAATTCGGAGTCCCTGTCTCTCCGGTTGGCTTGTCTCCGACTGTCGGGGATTTACTACGATTCGCGTTAGTTGTTATCACGTGAATTGTTGGCGCTGCTGTTGTTCCTCTTAGTTGAGTGGTTTACATTCCACTTGAATGTCGAACGAGTTGACTGCTTGCGGTGTGCGGTTCGTTTTGGTCAGGGCTGCAAATTTGATGGGCTTTTAAGGGTTAAGCGGTTCAGAGACGATTGACTAACGCACAGCAATCCTAAGGGAATTAAGGGAACATTTGAGGAGCTTTCGAGGTTTGGTTAGACTATAAATGAGTTGGGTTTGGGAGCGATTTCAATTCCGGATTGATTTGATTTCGAGTTGCGAGTTTCATTATTTAATCCTGAAAAGTTAAAAGACACTTAACAGTATCTGATTATTTCATATTTTTAAAGACTATTCGGAGTCTTTATGGCTATTTAAATTTAGATTGATACTTTATTAATTCAAATGGGAAATTATGGTTTCCTAATTTGGTTCGGTTCAAAAAACGGTCTCAAATATTGTTCTTGAATAATAAAATTTATTATAAGTCTTAGAGAATGGATAGATGATGGTATTCAAAGTTTAATGATGGTCGAGAATTGAATTCCAGCTAAGGAAAGTTAAGGAATGGAATTGAAATTGGAAGGGATTCCACTTTTACTCCACGAACCAAAAATCAATTTGGCTTTCCGACTTTTGACCCTTTTTGGAGCCTTAAAATCAATAGATTTGATATCCGAGGTTCGAGAAGTTCGTAAATTGAATTCAAGCTAAGGAAAGATAATGAATCGAATAGAAGACAAGATTCCATTTTACTCCACGAACCAAGAATTATGGTTCCCGAAGCTTGACAACTTATCCTCTTTTGAGCGCCTAAAAATCAACCGATTTGCTGTCCTAGGTTTGAGAATTTAATTCAAGCTGAGGAAGTTAAAGAATGGAATAGAAGACAGGATTCCATTTTTACTCCGCGAACCAAAAATCCATTTCGATTCCCGAAGCTTGACATGTTCTCCCATTCGCGGGGTTCAAAATCAACCGATTTGATGTCCGAGGTTTGAGAAGTTCGAGAATTGAATTTAAGCTGAGGAAAGTTAAGGAATTGAAGGAGCAATCCCTTTTTTACTCCACGAACCAAAAAACCATTTCGCTTTCCGACTTCCTAAGTTCTCCCTTTCTCTCCCTAAATATCAACCCATTTGCTGTCCATCCCTGGGATGTTTTTATAAAGTCGATTGAGTGGATTAGCGAGCGTTACGCTGAGATCAAAAGTTCTCTCCGTTCCAGCCAACCGATATCACGTATACGTCATGTGGACCCTTTTTATTTGCTGGCTGGGGGGGAGGGGGGAGGCGATGCCAATCCATCAGGCTTATAAACGTGCAGCAACTAACAACTAAATTTCATTAAACCGCAACAGACAAATTGAACCACCAAAAGCCTCCCGTCAAGTCGCCTATATAAACCCAAACGACAGACCGACCGACCGACCGCCCATTGACGTGGTGGAAAATTCAAGTGTCTCGAGGCTCGAAGGTCCAAAAACCAAACCAACCAATTTGGTTCCTGGCCACGGTGGGGGGCTTAATGCTATCCAGGACCATCTAACCGAACTGGGCAGCCGCTGCCGCCCGCCGGCTAAAACAACAAACGGCCCGGGAATGACGATGGCGGGCGGCTGGCACTCGTGCATAAACGAAGAGGGGGAGAGCGGAGGGGGGAGCAACGGACCATGACAAGCAAACGCAACGTAGCGCATCCTGTTGGTCCTTGGACTCTGCTCTCGTTCAAGGTTTTTCGCCATGTGCAGCTGTTTTTTTGGGCCCCGTGTGTTAATAAAATGAAAACTTTGAACGACCGAACGAACCGACAGTCGACCGTCGTCTCCTCCACACCGCATGTCTGGCATATTTAATTTATTTATTTTATGCAAATTTCGGATAATGTATCTGCGGCCGCAGGACCAACCCAACGGACAAACGACCAACGGGTTCTTCCAAGGTGCCCGCCCGCCACCCCAACAGAATTATAATGAAAGCAATTGTTGCCAAACCGCGCACAAAATTATGCTGCCTGGTTTAGTTGGGGGCTGAGCCCCGCCCACTCTGGTCGCCCGGATGGCCGCCGGCAGCTGCGGTTGCCTCGATATTTAGCATTACACGGTTCATTGTCTAGCGCAGGGGCGGCGGCTGCCGAGTGGGTCCTTTGGCGAGTATCCTTCTGGCTTTGTATTTATTCAAAAGTTGGTCTAAAAAACCGGGAAATAGCTGATGGCATGGCCCAGGCCGCCGCCTGCTTGCACTAACTACTAATGTGCGGTTTTTGGGGGGGCGAAGTTTTCTATCTGCGCGGCGCCGTTTGCTTTTTATTGTCGAAAGTTTTGCTGGCATAATTTTGCCTTGAGCACAAAAATGCAGGTGCCACTCACCCGCGGACGCGTTGAAATTTTTCACTAATTAAAATGGATTTTTTCCCGCCGCAGTGTATAAATAAATCGGAGCTCCCATGTGGGCCCATAAATTAGCATTAAAACCGCCCGAGGGCGGGCTGATTTTTTTCAATGTTTGCATTGCAACTTAAATTGAGAGGGGGAGGCGGCCTGCCGGCCTCCCTGGTGGGGCTGAAAAGTGATTAAGTCTGACCGGAGGGACCCCGGCGAAAGACCCAACGACCCCATTTTTTCCAACTCGTGATACCAAATGGTTTGCAAGTTGTTGATTCCCAATTGTTTTGGGTTGGGGGGCAGAGAATCGCCAGCATTTAACCCTCAGCTTGAAGTCTTCTTGCTGGGGGTATTTTTGGGTCAACGCCGGCACTTCGAGTGAATGCGAAGTTGTCCCTTGCACTCCATTTACCTGCACAATTGAATGACTCCAGCAGCGGGGGTGGCAACCCTTTTTTTTGACCAAGATTTGCCATCAAAATTCATGAAAGCCGGGCGAGATTTATGCCTTTGAATTTACATTTTTTAAGCATTCAGATTGAAGAGATTGAACACTTCGACGTGATATATTGAAAAGGGTATACGGCTAGTCCATTATTCTTGATGGACGTTCCGCATTTCGTTTCGAATTCGAATCTGATACCAAGAACTCCAGTTGTAGATAAAAATGTGGAAGCGGTCAATTGGAGGCTGTGGCCGTGGCGAGGGATTAAAATAAATCACAGGCGGCTCGAATAAAGACTTCTATGGGGAAGTTTTATGTTATTAGTTTTTTTTCTTCTAATATTTGTTGGTTAAGGAGAATTAAAGGATAGAGGGGGAGTTTTTTCTTTGGGGTTTGTAAGAGGGACAAAAAAGCTGAAGAGCGGAGAAAACTTTAATGATTTTGAGGATGTTCTGGTATTTGATTGCGAGCCTTTAAGATTTTTTATGGGTTTTCCTATAAGCCTCACAAAAACATTAAACTTTAAAACAATAATAATACAATTGGCTCAGCGGAAGCTCATTGGAAGCTATCCTATCTGGTAAATTCGGTCGAATTGCATACGGTTTGCAAATCAAATTTAAAATCGGTTCATTAGTTCAAGATTCCATGTGCCTTAAACAACGTGACACGTACTTTATATATACATATGTATAGATAGATTGATAGATATATACTACTGTGGGCAAAAAGTAAGGTGAATTTTCAATTTAAAATTCGTGTTCTTTTTTTCTTGAGTTGGGAGCACTGTTGATGACATGTGGCCGTAATTTCAAGTCAATGTCAGTATCAGTACTATTTTAACGCTTATGCTTACCAAACGACCAAGAATGCATTTGGCGATTTTTACAATGTCAGATTTAATTAGTGCCATCAA
>JBAMCP010002659.1:0-11036 GCA_037075105.1 Lissocephala sabroskyi | reverse complement strand
CTTGGAGACAAGTCCCAACACATAACGTAAACAAAACAACAACCAAAATGCCACCACGGAGGCACAAACCGATTTATAAAAGGAGATCGAAGAGCGGGATCGGCAGTTCTAAGTGACCGGTCTATCGGAGACAACACGAATATTTTTATTTGTATCTTGCTTAAAATTCATTAATAAACGTGTACCAAACGAAGTTTCTGTGTTTTATTAACTTTAATTAAATAACGGAATCCCATCGTTTGAGCCCCATAATAGAATACATCGCGTATTAATTTACTTATTTCAGTAAATTGGGAAAAACTTACACGTTCAAGTGCTAATCAGAATATTGTGAAGCACTTAATTATATAGGGACAAATGTGAGGGATATGAGTGCCCTACCGTTTTTGTTAAAGGTCTGGCGGCCACCACTGTTCAGCAGCACTAAGCCCAGCGCCGCCATAGTCTCTGGCAATCTGGTGCTTGGGGTCGCCACAGCTCCAGATTGCCGACTTACGACTGGCGTCGGCAGCCCATTCCCCGGAGTTCTTGCTTATGTATTGCTCGCTTATCAAAGCAATTTCTACACCTTTCTCTCTAATGACCTGTTCCAATAGATGCTGCGCGATCTCGCAGTGATTTAAGTTAATTTGGACGACTTTCATTACTGTCTTGTGTTCAGGAGGTCAAGTTTGTATAACGGACATGTGCTACTGTATGTGGCCTGTCCGCACTCTTTTGCCTTCGCCCGCTTGCAAAGTACGCAGGTTGCTTCCGCCGCTTTGCAGTTCGCGGCTTTGTGGCCAGCTTCCCCGCACCTATAGCATGCGTCTCTGAGATCTTCCACACTCTTGCAGTGTGGCGATATGTGCCCAAAGCTAAGACACCTGAAGCACCGCTTTGGCATCATTTTTGCGCTGATCCATCCGACTCTGACCCTGCCGAGTTTTAATAGTTTTTCCGCTAGTTGAGGCTGGATTCCCATCGCCAGGGTCTGTGTCCTCATGTGGCGGGCCTTATGCCAACTGCCACTGCTCGTTCTATTCGGATGCCAGCTTCTTCCGGTAGGGCGTTTAACACCTCATCTATTATTGCTGACTCGTCAACATCTCTGATTCGATCAGTTGCGTGTCACACAGCACTTCGACCCTAGCCGTGTCGCCTAGTGCACCTTTGATGGCATCCTGCAGCTGGTCCGTTTTGACGCTGCCCTTCTCAGCCAGCTTAAGCAGTAGGTGCCCACTCGCTGTGCGGCTAATGCGGCTCCCCGAGGCTCCAAGGGTGGCCAGACTTGCCTCTGCCTTGACCTTTCTCAAGATGTCCGCATATGTGGTCCCGCCTTCTGCGGAGATCACGAGCGCATCGGTCCGTAGCAGTTTCTTCTGGATCCTCTGCTTTTGCTGTACCTTAACCCATCCGTCCACATTCCCTTTAGTACTGGATTCCACCTCTTTTGCTGGGTTCACTACGACTGGAGTTGGCTGTTGGTTACCCGCTACAAGAGGCGCCTTCACTTTCTTTTTTTTTCACCTGTCGCACCGGTGGAGGGCTATCTTCATGGGGGATCGTTGGAATTTTAGCGCCAGTCTCTTTCGTGCCCAAGCCCTCTCCTCTTCCGGGTTTGCTCCTCGTCCACTCGTCGAGAGCTTCCTGATGGAGGAAGCATATTTTCTCTAGTAATTCCCTTATCGGATTGGTGATAGCTCTCCATGGAGGCTTCATCAAGTCGATCAGCTCCTTCGCCTTCACTTCCAGTCGGCCGAGCGGACCTTGATCCTCCTTTCCGCACAGGTTGCCCATTGCTGGATGCCCTGACACTGGCAACTCCGGGGTCACATTAGCTTCCCTCGTGGCTGTTGCTGTGGCCGTCTCTCTCTCTCCAAAGTGGGTGGTGTGGAGCGCGAGCGCGGTCTGGCACCATCATTTGCTGCGACCGGCGAGTGCTTCACTCCCGTGCTCCTATTAAATGGGTCCACGGCTTCCACGTTGATGGTGATAGCCGTGCTCCTCGGGGTGGAGTAGCCGCTACCGTTGGAATGCGCCATTCCTGCCCGGACCTATGTCTCCCTCGTTGGCCAGGGATTTCGCCATGGCTTAGCTGGTGGGGGTTTTACCGCCCCGACCCGGTCGCCAGAGCCCCCTCGGCACCTCCTGGCAGGGGGTTGACAATAAGCTCTACGGCTCTTGACGGTGCGATAGGGTGTCCGGTTGAAGAGGCGCAGCGAGCTATTTTGTGCTCAGCCTGTAGGTATGCCGAGACGGTTGCAATGGCTCTCCTGGTTTGAGACCCAGATAACACGTCGAGTGGCGCCACCGTCTAGCGCCAACACCACAAGCACCTTGGCGGCAGCCCTACGACGATCAGCCGGTGCACGATGTTTTTCCCAGCCCTGTGTGTGGCCCTTCGGTAACCAGGTGATCAGCTGGTCAGCAGTCACAAGTGTGTTCCAGCCCTGTCAGCCTCACGAACCAGTGGACCATCGCGTGCGGGAAAAAAGGAACGTGGTGAAAGGAGAAAGAAGGATAGGAACGTATACCACGGGTAAAAGAGAGGAAAGGTTGGCGGTGTGCCGCGGTTAAAAAACCGTTCTTTCAGCGCGCCGGATCGCAAATGATGAAGTGTTCGATAAGGGTATTTTTTTTTTAGAAGGGCTCCCCTCGCGACGATAGTGTACCGAAAAGTGTCGGAGCCTGCGCGGGAACGGAAGATTTCGAAGCCCTAATAGACCCCAGCCACGTCTAATGGGGTGTTTGAAGGCCACTTCAAGGTTGTACCGTCCGCGAGACTTTGGTAACACTTTTAAGTTTTTTAATACGTTTAAGCTGATAATAATTTCCCTTCTAGGAAACGGTTTCCGCGGAGCGACTTGAAAACGCGTCTACTCAGTTCGAAAAACTGCGTCTGTATGTGTGAGTGTGTTTTTTTTTTTCCTTTATTTTTATTTACATATTTTAACTAACTTAAAGCTAGAGGGCACAGATGTAGGACAGGATAAACCCTGCAGCACGACCGCTAGGCATTGCATCGCAGGGACGCCTCCGCCAGTTACTGCGCCGTTCGCCGCTGCTCCAGCCTGCGAAGCTCAGTTACGGCTGCCTTGACGAAGCCAGCCACGGCGTCCCAGGCCGGCGCTCGTTTTGCCATCTCGGCCTCCTGTCACTTGGTGAAACTTCGCTCCTTCCGCTGCTCACCAGAGCGCGCAATTTCCGGGGCACACTGAAATCACCGAGGGCGTTCAGGATGTGACCCCAGTCCTCCGTGTTAAAGGCATTCCGCACGTCTAGTGTCACTACCAGGCAGTAATTCTTGGTGCCGCCTTTCCACCTCGTGCCGCTGATAGCCTCCTTGGCTATTTTAATCACAGCCTCGATCGCGTCCTTGGTGGACCTCGCCTTCCTGAAACCTTACTGGTTCCGGGAGAGGCCGCCTGCCGACTCGATGGCGATTTCGATCCTCCTGCACACCAACCTCTCTAACACCTTGAAAAGGGTTTCCAAAAGGCAGATTGGCCTGTACGAAGAGGGAAGGTTAAGTGGCTTGAGGCCCAACTTGAGGCCGTTGGCCACCTGCACGACCTCTGCAGGGGAGACGATGTCGTCCGCCTCGTTGTGGTCCTGCGCGGAGGGCGGTCATGGTGAAGGCGGAGGGAGGGGTGGAAGAGGGTTGAGACCACCTCCAGGTCGAGAATCTGGACCGCCCTGGCTCCCTTGATGCGTTTCACCACCGTCCTGTCGGCTCTGCCCCAGGGGTCCTTGTCCGCGGACTCGCACAGCTCCCAGAACAGGTTCCTTTTGCTGGCTTTGATAGCCGTTTTTAGGGTCCTCCTCAGGCTGCGGAACTCGGCCTGCAGGTGCTGGTGTGCCTGGTCCGAGCCCAACGTCTAGAGCTGCAAGCGCCTCGAGTAGAGCGTGCCCCATGGGATTGGACCGTGCGCTGCCCCAGAACTCTGACCAGGCGTTGAAGTCACCTGCTATCACCACCATGCCGCTTCCCCGAGCGTCGGACCTGATTTCATGCGGGTGAACTCGGTTAGAGATAGGCTTGGTGGCAGGTAGCAGCTGTACAGCCGGTATCCCTTAGCCGTGGCTCTTACGTAGCTCGTCGACGCGCGGATGTCCATCAGTGGCGTTGGGTAAGGCCGCACGCCCAGATCGCCGCCTTCCCGCTCAGGTCCATCGCCCAGAATCCCTCTGCCTCAGCTGCAGCTAACAGCTGCAATGAACGCCGGGCAAGCTCTGCTGAGGGTCCTCCTTACCGGCCTTCGTGCAGCAGACGCACGCTGGCTGCGCCTTGCACGTCTTGGAGGCGTGGCCCGCCGCTCCGCAGTTTTAGCATGCCTTCGAGTGGTCCTTCGTGCTTCTACACCTCGCGGCGATATGGCCCAATCTGAGGCATTTGAAGCACCTGCGGGGTTCGCTGTTTAGCCTCAGCCGGCAGATCGACCGGCTGATTCTAATCTTTCCCAGCTTAACCAGGGTTTCTGCCAAACTCCTCGGCAACACAATGGAGGCGGTTAAAGTTCCGCCAAACGCAGTGCGCAGCCTGGGCGAGACTTCCAGATTGAGGTCTGTGTCCACATGCCTCATGACCGCGGGCAGGACATCCTCCGTGGTCACCGCCTCGTGCCTCGTGACCCACAAGCCTGCATACTTGCATCTGCGAATTATAATATTCTTTCTCAAAATCAGGATACTGGAACAGTGTTGGTTTTATTAATTGAGCTTTGAGATATTCAAATACATTTTGACATTCATTCGTCCATTCAAATATGTTAGTATTTTCTTTTAATTTAATCTTGTAATGTGCCTGGCATATTCGGCGAAAGTTTTGATTAATTTTCTATAATACATAATTACAAAATGCACTAAGACGTCCACGTCATGAGATACTGAATATTTTAGTATGACTTTTAATTTTACGCCCCCAAAAACGTTCCCTCATGCATGAAGATCGAGCATTTTCCCGGGTGTAATTTTAAGTTGTATATTCTGCATACCTTAAATACATCAATTAAACTTTTAAGCATGTGCGCTTCGGAACAACCGATTACTATCAGGTTCATGCGATAGTGTAAAAACCCCCGTCGCCCGTTCCAGTCCCGCCGTTGAAATTGTTTTTGTTTGTGAGGTGCGTTTCCGATAAGAGCATGATGTCGATATCCCTTTGGTTCAAGAAATGAGCAACTTCTTGTTTGTGTTTTGAAATTCCATTAGAATTCCAGTGGCATATCCTTAGCGAAGGCATAACTGATGTAGTGAGATTTTTATGGCTTAGTTTGCTGGGAAAGTAGCATTTGCGCATGAGCAAATTTTGATTGCGCATGAGATCTTGCATGGTAGTGGTCATAAATGTTATGAACTCTGTCATGCTCTTTTGAAGCGCTAGGATTGCTGCTTCGACTCCAGGTGATGGCAATGAATCCGTATATTGGGGTTCTTGGGTAGGTGGTTCTACGTTGTTGTTTATTGGAGGAGCCGTAGAAGATGATGGCTTTCCAATGCCTGGTGCTAGCATTTCAGCAAATGAAACACCCTGAGTTATGCGCGGAGCTGGAGTAAAGGCTGATCTCGGTGGGGTGCTAAAATGGACACCCGGAGTTGTTTGTGATTGAATTTTGGGTCTTTGGGTTGGGTTTTGCTGTTTTGTAGATCGACCTTTCAGGTCTTTGTAGACTGGGCATCCTTTGTAGTTGGCAGTGTGATTTCCTCCACAGTTTCCACACTTTTTTTTTTTGGGATCTCCTTTGCTCACCGGGCAGCTCGAAGAGTCATGTAGGTCTCCACAGCCTACACAGACAGCTCGAAGTGTGCAATAGCTTCTAGTGTGATCGAATTCCATTTCGTTTGTGTGGTTCTTCTACGGTTATTCTGCGGTGTAGAACGAACTCGAGGTTGTAGATTGGATGAGTTTGGCTTCTGCTGATGGGTTTCCGGTTTGGCTGAAGTTCCACCTTGTGTGGAAGTTGGGGAATTTCTTCTCTGTTCAGAATGTTTATGGCTAAATTTAACATCGAAGCCCTTCTCCAGCAGTGCCCTGATTATTTCTTCAGGGGTACTTTCGGTTGTATACCTTTTATGACCACTTGGATACCTTTGCTACTTTTAAGCTGCGAGAACCCCCGTTAAATAAATCAAATTTCAAACGGACGGACGGAAAAGTAAACAGATCTTCTCAACCAGGCGGAGTGTCTGATCGAGGGAAGGAATCCAGGAAGGAGCGGTTAGGACTCTACTAGCATTTACCTCAAAGGTAGAAAGGGGATGTGGGGTTGCTCTCCTGGAAACCTACGTTCGGTTACATACATTTTTAAATTTAGATTCCGTTGGCGATGTGTACGCCAAAATAAAATAGGAGGAGAAAGGATTCCCCAGCGGTGTCGCGGCCGGTGTCGGACTCCAACATTGCTCTACCCACTCAACCTATGGGAACCTTGCAAAGTTTCTCCCAGAAATTTTCTACCCCATCCCACTCTCCAGTCACAGGAAACGTGGCTAAACTTATTCGCTCATTATAATATTATATTTCATATTATAGGTAAAATTTTCATTAGCTGTTTGCTTAATCTAAGTTATACTAGGTTGATTTTTTTTTCTTTTGGTTTTAATGAGGGGAGGATAGGGAGTCGGCGGCACTGGCACACTTGTCCTTTTTTTTCTGTTTTTTTTTTTGTGTTTTTTTTTTGTTTTTCTTTTCTTTTTAGTTAGAATTAATTGGGCCTTTACAACACAAACGCGACCTAATTTCTACAATTTAAGCCTAACCGGCGAGGGAAATGATCGTGGCGAGCGTCAGCGGCGCGTAGGTTATGTCGTCCTCGGTCGGTCGAGGCGCAGAAAGTGCTCGTGACGGAAACGCGAGGAGGTTAGGCCGTCCTCGGTCGGGGTGACGGCTGCTCAGGAAGTCGCGGTGTAGGCGGCGAGGGCTGTAGGCCCGCTAGACCCGAGTCGAAGGACTTTTGGAGGTCACTCCTCGAGGGTGATATAGGGCTGGAAGGGGGTTTGCCGAAATAGTGGCAATCACCCACGTGCTCCTTCCTCGGTCTATGTGCGGTGGCGTGATCGGCGCGAACGATTAGGTTACTTGGGTCACTGACATTTGGCGGTTCCGCTCTAACGGCGGTCCGACAGCGATTTTATTTTCAAGAAAACGATCGACAAAACAAGAGAGGAGACCGAAGCCCAGCGGCGCAGTCCTTATATACGCCCGGGCGCCTTAAAGCTCCCCCCTCCTATCGGCTATCGGGCGGTTCTTTTTGTTTTACTGCCTTTTCTCCTGCCCCTATTCCTATGCCTGCGACCTGCCGGTGCCCAAGAGAAACGCCCGTGCTCAAGGCGCACTGCTTGCATGCGAGATCTTTTCCTCTGTACATTACAAAGCTTGTAATTATGTTTGCTTTCGCGTAGGTAATTTTCTGCCCGAAAATTCTATATTGATCTGAAGCTTGACTTGATGAGCATCTTCAGCGTTTTCCGTTTGGCCTTGAACGCCTCCTGGAGCTCCGAAAGACTTGGTCAACCATTTTGGAGCTGGCACATGCGCCCGGCCTTTAGGCGCGCTATCGATCTCCGCCGTCCACCAGTAGGCGGGGGATCTCCGGGGTCCCGGCTCGACGATGTCCGGCTCCAGGTATTTCGCCTTATACTACCGTGGTATTGTAGTAAAAGGTCAAAGTTAAGGTTGGAGGTTACTTCGGGTCGTGGTGTACGAAGCGCCAATTATCAGTTGTTATTCACTTGGATCTTTATTTTCGAATGATCTTGTGGGCATAATCCTAAGCCTTCGTATTTTGCTTTGACACTACACAAATTTGTTCGCAGTCTACCCGAAACCCTTGACACATATGACCACTGATCTGCATTTAGCTTTTCCCTGTTAATTTGTATCAGGGTGCGCGCCTCATTAAAACATGACACTAGCACAGTTGCGTTTACTTATAGTTGCCGCAGAAATACTCCTATTCTGCCCGAGATATTTGTACGACCTATCAAATTCGTCCCTAATTTTATTCAATTTGGCATTAATTTTTTCCCATTCCATAAGGACGCTTAATTCTTTCCTAGGATAAATCCCCCTTTTTTTTTGTATGTTCCTAAATTTTATCCATGCTATCCACTACTTGACTTGTTCTATTGACTCCTCATGTCATTCTAAGGTTATTATAAGGTTAAAGTTAAAGGTTACTTAAGGTTATTTCTACCTGTATTTTACAGTTATTGCCTGCCTAATATTTGAGTGGCTTCACAGGCCGCTCTCTAATCGGGCGGAATAAGTCCGCTCAATTTAACAAAATGCTTTAAATCAAAATTTTAAGCAACGCAGTGCAATAAAAAAAATGTTCTGCTCCTTTGTTGGGCGCTCTCGGTAGCGCTGACGGTTCCCGCCTCCGGGTCTCGATCGGTGCACTCGACAGGACCGCTGCTGGCCGCACAGGTGTACTCACAGGATGGGGCTTTCAGGGGTCCTCTACAATCGTTGGGGCATCTCTTCCTTGGCTTAGGAAGCTTCTTTGTTGTAAGCGGTTGATAAATAATTTCCCCACTTGTGGTAGAAATATGGTCTGAGTGAGTAGGGGCACTTGGGTTCCTCTCGTATTTTATTCCAATAGAAAATCGAGCTCCGCCTGCAGTTCCTGGGCAGTCGACCAAGCGGGTGGCGCTGTTTTTTTATATACAGTGGCGAGCAGAATTGAGTGCATGTTCACGACTCTGACTTTGACCATGAATAAAAATATAACCACACAAGGTAACCCAACAGTTTTTTTTTTATTATTATTCTTAATTTTTTTATTACTAATTTTAAAAAAATAAACTACTTATCAATAAGAAAAAGAACTTAGAATTAAAAAACCAAACTAACTCACATGAACTCAATTTTGCACGTTTAAAACTAAACTTGATAACTAACTTAATTTTAATATTCAGTCCATAGACCCTTATTTGCTATTACTTCTGATATGCGTTTCGGCATACTCTCCACCAGATTTTCGAAAATTTTCCTTTGGAATTCGCCTCCATTCAATTGCAACACGATCCCAAAGGTCGCCCATGTTTTTTGGAGCCGCGTCATACTGTCCGAGCCGTCATTTTACTATTGCCCAAAGATTCTCAATGGTCTCCATCTTGTTGGAAAACGATGTCTTCAACGGGATAGGCCCAATTTTTAAAATAACTGTGAAGATGCGTTTGAAGGATTTTGAGGTAGTCTTCCTTCTTCATGATTCCTTCAGTTAATTCTAAAGGTCCGATATGCCCCCATGTGAAGCATCCCCAGACCATTACATATCAGCCATGTCAAATGGGCTATTCTCCGCTTCGCTTTTTGCTGGACTCCTCCGCGCTTCTTCCCCATTCCCTCCTTAACTCACTTTTTTTTTTTTGTGATCCTTTTATTAAATTATTTTTGTTATTCAACATATTATAATTGTTTGCATGGGATGGGGAGGCTTTGTTAATTGCAATTAACAATTAATTTGTTTTGAACTTAATACTGATTTTTATAATAGTTACTAATATTCATTTGGTTTAATTTTATTTTATTTATGAATTTCTATTTATTAGTTTTGTTGGGGCCCATTTGCGGAGTCGTCTAGGTCGAAGTTCGGCGGTAGGAATAGTCCTAAGGTTATTGTTTGAGTGAGAATTTATTTTGTCGATATGTTTTTTGCTGTAATTTCTGATTGTCTTCATGACTGTATCGATTCCCAGTTCTTCATATAAGTCCGCGTTACTAATATATCGTCCTGCTCTTACTATAGTCCTTATTACTTTTGATTGGGCTCGTTCTATTATATTAAGGTTCGAAGAGCTTGCCGTTCCCCACACTTCTATGCCATATCTCCAGATGGGTGCGAGGATCGTCTTGTATAGGAGTAGTTTATTTTCTAGGTTCAGTTTTGAATGCGTCCCAATAAAGTTGTTTAACATTAATTTTTTAAGTTTGATTTCCTTTCGTTTGTTTAAAATGTGTTCTTTCCACGTAAGTTTTGCGTCTATTGTTATGCCTAGATATTTGGCGCTGTTTTTGGTTTGTATCTCCTGCCCGTCAATGAATATTGGGAGTTTCTTTGTTTTGCGGTTTGTGTATGTGACTTGCACCGTTTTGTCTTTGTTAATCTCAATTCCCCAGGTCCTAAACCAAGTTAAGGTTTTCGTCAGGATCTCTTGTAGGGTCTTGGTTGCGCCTTCCTCGCTATTGTCTGCGGCCATAAGTACCGTGTCGTCAGCAAATGTAGCTATGCTAGTACCGGGGAGTGTAGGGAGTGGGAGATCTGATGTAAATATCAGGTATAGGAGAGGGCCGAGTACGCTGCCCTGTGGAACTCCAGCTTTCATTAGCATTAAATCCGAGGTTTCGTCGTCATACTTAACGAAGAAGAATCGGTCAGTTATGTAGCTCTTGAGTAGTCGGAAAAGATTTGTCGGTAGTCTGTTTTTTAGCTTGACCAGCAGTCCCTTGTGCCAGACTCTGTCAAAAGCTTTAGCTACGTCAAGATAAACTGTTGCGCAGTATTTTCTTTTGTCCATATCGTCCATTATTTTGTTAACCACTCTATGGATTTGTTGGACTGTAGAGTGCTGTCTTCTGAATCCGAATTGGTGGTCTGGTATTAAGTCGCTGATGGTGGGGAATAGTCTTATGTGGATAATTTTTTCCAGAATTTTCGATAGGGTAGGCAGTAGGCTAATTGGTCTATATGAGGTAGTCAGACTTGGATCCTTGCCTGGTTTCGGGATTGCCTTGATTTCAGCAATTTTCCAAAGTTTCGGAAAATATTGTTTTCTTAGGACTGCGTTAAATACGTTCCTTATATATATAATTATTTGGTCAGGTAATTCTTTGACTACTTTCCCACTAATTTGGTCATATCCTGGACATTTGCTATTTTTAATAGTTTTAATAATTGTCTTGATTTCTGAGGTTGACGTCATCTCGATTTGTCTTGGGTTGAATTCGGTTGGTCTGGTATTGATATCCTCAGAATGTCCGGTCACAGATGGGTCGTTGGTTTCATGGTCCATATGGTTTGTGAAAATGTTTTTAAAATGAGTTGCCAACG
>JBAMCP010002658.1:0-11046 GCA_037075105.1 Lissocephala sabroskyi | reverse complement strand
CCTGTAGGGTTTAGATATTTATGATAAATATTTTAAAATCATTTAATTATTATTAGTTTAGTTATTTCTACGCTATCTGTCTGTATCATTTGTATTAATATTTTTTATTTTATTTTTCCCACCAAGGCTGTTTATCGTTTCCACACGCACACAGGCGCACGCACAGCCAACTCACAGCTGATCGAGTTTAACTGTACCTGCGCCGCGGCGTTGCTGTTTGTTTGGCTTTTGTAAGCACAACGAACTTTATTTAATTTTATCTTAAAGGAGCTCTTAAGTGTGGCGATAATGTCGCTGGATCCAGAGTTGACGTGCAGGATTTGCCTGCAGCAACCGAAAGACGACCTGTTGATGCCCACGAGCAGCGATTTCTTCGAACAAATCCAGCGCTGCACAGGACTCGAGGTGAGCTGAAAGGAGACACCAAAATCCTCTTTCTAATCAAGTCCCCTCCAGCTAAAGAAGTCCACCGACAGGCCTAGCAAGACCTGCACAGAATGCGCGCTCCTTTTACGAGCTGCCTTGAAACTCCGGGCCCTTTGCGAGAAGGCAGTTGAGCATTTAAGGGAAGCCACAGACCCGAAGCTGCTGGACTACGAGGAGCCCAGCGCGGCCAGTGACAATGAGTCCGAGTACGCGGAGTATTACGACATAAGCCTGGAGTCCTCCCAAGACAGCGAGACCGACACAATGACAATAAAAGAGGAAACAGATCCCCTGCCCCAGCCCGAGAGCCCTGAGCCCAGCGCAGAGGAATACGCCTGCTCGATCTGCGGGAATCTTTACAAGGACAAAATGAAAATGCGGACGCACATGAAGCAGCACAGCGAGTACAAAGCCCACGAATGCGAGTGAGTTTAACTGCCCGCCAAAAATCAAGTTAACTTTTGAGTTTTTGGGTTTATTTTAGGATTTGCCATAAAAGATTTCGCCAGACGCCGCAGCTGTCCCGCCACATGAACACGCACACAGGCCTGCGTCCTTACAAATGCGATTACTGCGAGTCCAGCTTCGCCGATCCCTCCACACGCATCAAGCATCAAAGGTAAGCCAATCAAAAGCTCTAAAAGGCCATAAATTCTCATTATTCTTCTCTGCAGGATTCACACCAACGAGAGACCCTTCAAGTGCCGCTTCTGCAGCAAAGCCTTTGCCTACTCCAATGTCCTGAATGTCCACTTGAAGACCCACACGGGGGAGCGTCCGTACAGCTGCCAAATCTGCGGCAAGCGCTTCTCGCAGCTGCACCACAAAAAGGCCCACGAAATCTCCCACAAGAGGAAGGAATTCAAGGCTGCTTTGATGGGCGAAGAGTGACGAAGGCGGTGGAGCGTTTCGGGCTTCAGAAATAAACGGAGTTGTTGGCCGAGCTGCCTGGGATTTTGCGGGGGCGGTCATCGGTTTATTTGCAGACCAAAGTTGCTTAGGACTAAAGCTAGAAATCTATGGTTCGCCGGTCGGTCAATTGGCTAGCGAGGGATCTTTGAACTCCGGATGAGTGATGGGCTTCCAGGCGCGCTTCTCGTGGGTCACGCGATGCAGGCGCATCTTGTAGGCCTTCACGAAGCCCTTGCCGCAAAGATCGCAACTGAAAAGAGGAACCAAAATTAAACTAAACCCGCCGAATGGCTGAGTGAATTATAAACTTACACGTGGGGCTTCTCGCCGGTGTGGATCATTTTGTGGAACTTCAGGTTGTCCGAGTATGTGAAGGTTTTGTGGCACACATCGCATTCGTAAGGACGCTCCTGGGTGTGAATGCTAAGGAGCAGAAAAATGCTTAATTTAAGAGCCCTAAAGATCCTTCAATCAACTTACCGATGGTGCTTCGTTTTGGTGGAGCGATCGGCGAAGGCCGCCGGGCAGAAGTTGCACTTGTAGGGCCGATTGCCTGTGTGGGTGTTCATGTGGCGGACCAGCTGCTGGTTCTGGACAAAGCCGCGTCCGCAAATCCTTTAAAAACACAAAAGCTTTAAATTTACTCAAATAATCTCCTGGAAATCCACTCACTCGCATTCGTGCGGCTTGATGCCGCTGTGGAATTTCATGTGCTCGGTTAGGCGGGCTTGGGTGGGGTAAATATTCCCGCAGGCATCGCATATATAATTGGGATTCTTCTCGCGGCTTAAACGGCCCTTGCCTTTGCCCTTGTTGCCCAGGGCCAGCTTGCTGGCGGCGGCGCGGTTGGCTGGACGGCTGCGGTGTTGCTTGGGCTTGTAATTGCCCGGCACGTAGGTCTCGTCGCCGTCGGAGTCAATGTCCTGCTCGGGTTCCTCGTCCTGCTGCTCTTGGTTGGAGACTTCGCCGCTGTCGCCGCCCAGGATCTCCAGGTCTTCGTACTCGAAGGTTTCGGCATCCATCTCGACTATGGCGGAGCCGCTTTCGTCTTGGCCGTCAGCGCCTTCGATGAACTCCTCGTAGACAACATCGTTGCCGTCCTCGGCGATTACAAAGCTGATCACGTTGTCGTCTCGTTTCTCTTCCTTTTTGATTGTAATGGCTTTGGCGACGCCTTTGTTGTCCCACATCTGGACTATGGAGTCTGTGTAGTCCTCTAGCTGGCCCTGGGCCGATGCTTCCGACTCTTTGGCCAGAATGTCGGTGATGCGCTGGTGGGCCCGCTGGCAGGAGTCGCGGAATTTGTAGGCCGAGCGTAGGGTGCGCACGCATTTGCTGCACATTTTGTCTGGGAAGTTGTCGTCGATGCTAACCTGTGGGTGGCGTCAAAAATTGAAACTTTATAGTTTTAAGGTCATTAATTCATTAATTACAGGAATTCCAGCGCACATATGAAGCATTTGGTCCAAGCGGTCGGTGGCGCTTTGGCTGAAAATGTTGTGTAGGACTTCTCCGGTGTTTTCGGGATTGGTGAGGCACACGCGGCACACGATCCATCTATCGGACTTTGCGTTTTTCATGGTTCTTCGATTTATTTACAATTATTTGCCCACAATAATTATAATTAAAATACAATTCAATTCCTCGCGTCGCTTGTCCAACAATTTCGATTTCTTTTTGCACATAAATCGGTTATCGATTGCTGATCACCTAGCAAAATGCATTTATTTTCTTTTTTTCTTTGTAAATAAATGTTCTAAAAAAATAAACCGAACGGTTTTGTTAGCTATATTAAAAAAATCAAAATAATAATAATCAAATCAAAATAATAAATAATAACAATAATTCGACATTATCGATAATACAATTGCAGCCCTATGTGGGCTAATATGGTAGCTTACCATACAGGGCGCATCCGAAATGTGTAAAATAATAATTAAAACGCAATAATATTTAAAATATATATTACCATTACGTACCTTGTTTTTTACCAATTTAATCATATATTTCATTTATTAATGTCATATATATCTTTGCGAAAAATATATTTCGTTTATCAATATATATAATCGTTACAGAATCTAAAGTTTTGATATATAACCTAATTTTGTAAAGAAAAGTGGTTCTGTTTATAAAAAGCAACTCTAAATGACGATAAATTAAGCAACTGCAAAAATTTCGGCTAAAAAATGGCCTCAACCTCATAGACCAGCGAGAGCATGTTGAAGTTGATTTTGAGAGACAGCACGAAAAATCTTTTTCGAGCTCTAGCGAGGAATTACTTGCTTGAAGAAATTTTTGGATAGGTGGGTAATTTTTCTTTAAGCCACGTTGTTAATCTTACGTATTTAAATAATTAAAAAATTAATAAATTTTAATAAAAACCCTGGTTAGATGGCAACTCTGCTCGCTGGATTTTTCCAAAATGATGGCAACCTTTTGAATCATTTTTTCGCAGCACTTCTTGGCGTCGTTTTTCAGATATTAGAAGATTCTTCCATATAAATAATACCAACGAAGTCAAAAAGATCCAGAAACCAGACAACTTCCCCCCAATCATCCACCCGACAATGAAAGACAGCGCATCAATGGATACGCCGACGGCAACCCAAAAATGGATCGTCTGCCGCGTTTGCCTCCAGCAGCCCAAGGAAGCCATGGCGTGCATTTTCAATGACGATGCCACCAAAGACCTGACAACCATGATCCTAAATTGTGGCGGCGTACCCGTAAGTCCCCCGACAACCCGCCACGCATTTCTCCAAATCTCAAATTTACAGTTGCATATCAAACACATTTATGGTTGCAGATCAAAAAATTCGATCATTATCCCGATAAAATCTGCGAAAAGTGTCTCAAGTGCCTGCGCATAGCCAACAAGTTCCGCACCAACTGCCAGAGGTCCTACAGGCACCTCAGCCAGTTCATAGCCCCCGTGGTGGTCGAGCCGCGGCCCAACGAGGTCGAGGAGGCAACTGTACTTCAGTACGGCGACAACGATAATGGCGAGGACGGTGTAACCGAGCTCGTCCAGCTGGCGGACCCCAACGACCTGGCCGACGTCATGGACCAGGAGATCCTAGTAGACTTGGAAAAGGACATTATCGTCCAGGTAAAAACCGAAGAAGGCATGTCCGAAGAGCCCGAACTCTACGATGTCTACGAGCAATACGGCGGCGACGATGTCACCGAGGAAACAGTTCGCTATGAAAACGAATTAGGCGATCAATCGTTGTCCGGTTTATCCGGCGAAATCGAATACCTGGAGCAGGTGGAGGCCGACCAAATGACCGAGAGCGCCGCGGAGGATGACATCGAAATCCATGGCAACACCTCCGACGAGGAGTACATACCTACAAAGGCCCGCCTGGCCGGCATGCGCGCCAATAAAAGGCGCGCCAATGCCCGCCTGCAGGCTGGCAAAGGAAAGGGGAAAACCATCAAGCGCCATGCCACCAGCATTGTCCTGAATGCCAACGATACGCTGAGCATAGCCGACGCGCTCAACCGCAAGGCCAACATCATGAAGGCCCGCGGCGGCCGCAAGCTCATCACGCCCGACAAAAAGGACACCAAATACATTTGCGACATGTGCGGCAACCAGTATCCTTCCCAGAGCCGCCTCACCGAGCACATCAAGGTCCACTCCGGCGTCAAGCCGCACGAGTGCGAGTAAGTGGCAGATGAGGCTCCCAATGTCCTGTAATTGATTTGTTTGTTTTTAAAGGATCTGTGGCCATGCCTTTGCCCAGGCCCAGCAGCTGGCCCGGCACATGAACACCCACACGGGCAATCGGCCGTACAAGTGCAGTTACTGTCCGGCGGCCTTTGCCGATCTGTCCACGCGCAATAAGCATCATCGGTAAGTCTTTAAAGGATTCAAAGGATACTTTTTAATGCATCTTTGCCTGGCCAGGATCCACACCAACGAGCGGCCGTACGAGTGCGACGTTTGCCACAAAACCTTCACATACACCAACACACTGAAGTTCCACAAGATGATCCACACCGGCGAGAAGCCCCACGTGTAGGTCCTTTTGGTCCTTACGCTCATTAAATGCTTATAAATGGTTTCCTTTTAGGTGTGATATTTGCGGCAAAGGCTTTCCGCAGGCCTACAAACTGCGCAACCACAAAATCACCCACGAAAGGCAGCGCGGGCCGCGGGAGGAGTCCATAATGGTCTACGATGTGATGTCCTCGGCAGGACTGGACTTGTAAAGAACACTGAATTCCAACTACTATCCGCTGCACACACTCCACACACACACACACACACACGCTCAGACGGATACATACTTATTCAAAAATATACATATAAAAAATATTTTAAGGCGCAGCGCTCAGTCGGAAGTTCAGTGTGGAAATAAGTTGAGTATCGCCGCGCAAATGGCCTTGGCGTCCGTCTCCTCGGGATACATCTGCAGCACTGCCTGGACCTGCTGAGGGGGGAAAAGGCTGCCCAGATGATAGCGCAGCAGGCGGCGCTTCTCCTCGCGCGACTCCTCGTTGATGCGCGAATCGGAGGCGGACAACTGCCCGTAACTGTGGCCCGGCAGCGAGAGATTAGCCTGCCCTTGCCCCCCGCTCACCGGGGCCGAGGGCGTGCGGTGCAGGTCGGGATGGTAGTGGTGGCTGGAGGGGGCGCTGTAGGTGGGCACCAGCGGCCGGTAGACCGCAGGGCCCAGCTGGCGCTGCAGCTTCTTGTGGGGATTCAGTTGAGTGCTGGGCTCCACCTCGGGGGAGGCCAAGTCCATTTGGCTGGCGAAGGCCTTGCACAGCTGCTGGTGCTGCTGCTGGTTGGACAGCTTCTCGATGGTGTTGGACTTGGTCCGGCCCAAAGGAGAAGTCAATTTCGCGCTGTGGTTGCCGCCCATTAGCCCAGCCCCGCCGCCGTTGCCATTGATTAGCTGCTGGCCATTCAGCGGGGCACTGTGGCTGGCCTGCAGGGGCAGGCGCTGCAGGATGGCCGGCTGGTGGCGGAACTTGCATTTCTGGCCGTAGGTACACTTCCTGCCGTAAGGACACAACTGCTGGGCATCCGCCATCTTCTGCTGGGTCTGGTGGCGCAGGAACAGGTCCAGCGTAGGGCCTGACCTGCCCAAGGGATCATCCGGCGGCATGAAACGATCATTGACAAACGAATACATCAGCAGGCGCTCCTGGACCACCTTCCGGTACTCCGTGTTCTCCAGCAAGAGATCCCGGTAGTTGTCGTTGGACACGACAATCCCATCCACCTCGGCCGCCAGCTTGAGTATATAGCGGTCATCGTAGCAGGCCACCCGCTTGCCGTCGAAGTGGCGGGAGGGCGTGAAGACCAAGACGCCCTCGCGGGCCAGCTCGTGGAGGAGTTCCTGCTCGGTGATGTTGCTGTTGGCCAAGTTGGCCCGGGGGGATTCCTTGCGCCAGTTGGGCACGAAGGCGGTGATGTCGCGGTGGCCACGCTGGCGGAACCAGTCCACGCAGATGCGTATGCCGCGGCAGGAGAAGAGCGTGTTGTTGCCGTGGGACAAGGCAACATTGCTGCCGTCGATGACGATGTGGCGCAGGGTGCCCAGGTTGGTGGAGGTGGCAGTGTTGTTGTTTGCAGTGGAGGAGGGGGTGGTGGGGCTGGGGCGGGGTGGGGCGTCGGCTGTGAGCTTGATGAGCTCGGCCAGGAGCTCGTTTTGCTGGGCTTCGGCGCTGGAGCTGGCGCCTGTTTTGTTTAGTCGGGTGAGGGCCATGTGAATGAATTGTTCGCTGTAGCCGAGTTTCTGGGCGAATTCGAGGTTTTTGCGTTCGGCGCTGGCTGCATCGTTGTCTTCGTCAGTTTCCTGTTGTGGTTGTTGATGCTCGTGGGGTTTTCTCGCGTACATTTTGTGGACATGGGATATTTTCCCGAAAAATTCAGTGCACAGCGACTAGTGGTGTTGGTTTGTTCGTTCGCGAACGAACTTGTTCCCGGAAAGAATTCAATGCAAACGAAAGTGATCTAAGGCGGGCGAACTAATTCGAAATATTATAGCTAAATAATCAATTATAAACCAAAAATAACCCATTTTATCCACTAAATCATTTGCTGTGATGGAATTTAATGTCTAAATGTGTAAAAATGGTCAGTAAGCTGTTGTTCTTAAAATGAGCAATTTAATTATTAAAACTGAAAGGGAAATTGTAGTTCACAGCTAGCAGTGCAGCCCTGGTAAATGCTTGACAGGCCTGCATGACGTTACATGAATCTTGTCTATTGTTAGAGCTTGCAAAACATATATGTAGGATTTTTCTCTAAGATGGAATTTAATTAAGCCGTCTTTTGTGTTAATTCTTGGTGCTTATGGTTCCTTCGAAAATATGTGAGCCAAAACAAATCTTGAATGACCAGGGCTGGGGAGCACTCTCCACCGGGCTGTCAGCTGTGTGATTTGACGCTGTATGATTTAATTTGCATTCCGATACTTTTACAGTGAACTCCAACCGATATAAACCAATATCGACTAAGTGCTGTCGATAAGTTTTCAAAGCTCGCGCCAATTAGAGTTCAACTAGGCGCGATAATTTGAATATCCTGTCCACTAGAAAAGTCTGTCTCCTTGTTAGGGGCTAACATGCATAAATATAGACTTTATTGCGGCATATGCATATGGTGTATATATAATTTTAACAATTCACTACATTTTCGATTATCGTATTGTGTAAATTTAACATTTATAAGTATATAATCAAGTGGTTCAATTGTTGCCTTTCGCATTCGTATTTGTAAAATAAAGTACACATTTTCTTTATAATTCTGCTCATCTTCGCTATTTGTTTGTTGGTCCCTCTTTTCGTGGAACAAAAGAGTGTGCTGAGCTAATAAAAAAAGTCCCTCTAAAGGACGAAAGTGGGTTTTAAACTGGTCACATCAATTTCGTATGTATATAAATCGTAGGTGCAAATATTCAACTCTATTTAAGGTACGAGAGTATTCTCTATATCGATAAAATGCATAAAATACAAGTACATATATCCGCACTCTAACAACAATAAAGTAATTCCTCTAAATTTTGCGTCCATTCAAATCTCAAACTTACATCGAAATGTGGACGTAAAGTACAGTTTACCACTTTTTAGCTACCCCGCTACATAGCAGAGCGTGTGTGTGGGTGTGTGTGTTGGTGTGGGTGAGGCCAAAGGCATTTATGGGTACGCGGAGTTTTATTTAATTTCGCCCGTAAAGGGATGCTGGGCGACATGTAATAAAAACGAAATTCCTTTCGCATTCTGGCCATGCTCTTTGCTATACCGTTGTACCGTTATTATGACAGTCATAAATTTCACTGTGCGCGCGCGGCAACTCTGTTTACTGTACCGTTCTCGCTTTCCTTGTAAACGTGTAATTAGCAAACTTTCTCTCCATTCTTTTGTTTTTTTAATGACTTCCATGTGGCGTTTTAATTTCTGATGTACTACTTTTTGTGTGGCAGTTTGGATTTATTTCCAAAGTTCCTCCCTCTTCCCGTGCGTGGCATAACTTTGGGTACAGTTGTGCACGAACCATGCAAATTGCCAGCGCAAAGTTGCCATTTAAGTTAGACGGTAACTGGATTTGCCGGCAACAAGTTCCCTGGCCTGGCGCATGATAGAAAAATGCAATAAAGGGTTTCGTCTAGACAAGGACTCAGGGCAGAGTTGACAGATAAATTTCATTTTCAGCTTTAGATCGACGAACTTGTGTTTCCCCATTAATAATCCCAGCCACAAAGTCAACGTAAATCCCTCCGGGCTTTTGCCAGGAGTCGTCATTCAAGAGGATTCCAGTCAATTGATGAGGCCTCATCAGGCCAGAGATTTGCAATTTGTCAAACGATAATTTGTGGCTGAATGAACTCTGACATTTTTCATTTGTTTAATTTAATAGCCCGCCCCCGCCCCGCCCCTTGTTATGCCCACCTCGCGTGTGGTTTTGCTCCTTGTGTTGACTTTGTTGTCTGCTCCTAAAAACCACATTTTTCATTGATTCTCAGGCCGATACCAAAAACCTGATTAACATTAAGCTTGTGGGGGGTCCTTGAATCCTGCGCGTCCTTTGTGTTCGCAGCTCTAAGTTACTGCATTCGAGGACACATTAAAGTGGAGCATTCGCCTTAATTTAATGACCAGTCGATGGCTGGGTTATTCGCTTTGTTTCTTTATCCTGGCCACGCGCTCGTGTGTGGCGGTACAGTTGTGCTTGCTTTTCGTACAATTGCTATTCTGTTTTCCTTTTTTTCACTGTTTCTTTACGATTTCGTATGCCATCATTGGTTGGGTGGCGGCGGCCAATGCACTAAAGTTTCCCTTTTTGCGTTTTTGTTGCCACAAGGAAGCAAAATGAAAAGAAATTGAGACTCGTCCTTCCTTCTGCCCGCCCGCTGCTCGGTTGGTTAAACGCTCCCACGCTGTCAGTCTGCGAAATTGACATTTATATGCCAAGCCACCTCAGCGCTGCAGGGTTGCATAGGCGCTGGGCTTGCGGATTTAGCCCACTGTGCCCCCGCCAGCAATGCCACTTCAAATTGCAGGCGGGGGGCGGTGGGCGTGGCGCTGCGAAAACCGTTTAAACAGCACAAATTGCTGGGTGTACGTGGGATTCGCGTGTGTCCAACTAAATCGTCAACAGCATCAGCAATCTCCACATTGTTGCCCCAACAGCAAGAAGCTGCCGCTTGACCTTGCCCCACAGCCCTTCCGCTTCAGTTTCCCTAAGCGTTGATGTAGTATTCCCGCTTCTTGTGGCACTTCTCGTAGGCGATGTAGCAGAGGGCAATGGTAATTAGCAGAATTATGGTTATGCCCATTATAATGCTGACCAGTATAATCTCATCGTTGATGCTCTTGTACGAGTGACCTGCAGGAAAAAGCGAAAGCATCAGCAGCCGCAAAAAATTGCCCAGGACTCCTGACAAATGACCCCGTATTAGTCAGAGCTTAGCTGAGGGGGGAAAAGGACTCGCTAATGGCCGGGCAATTTCCGGCCAGCCTGCTGCCCTGACGACTCGAATTTCAGCCCCGAAAAGAGTATTTGTATTCGTGGTTACCTCGCCAGGTGGTGGCTGTCATCGTTGAATTTTTATGGTCGGCTGTCAGTCGTCCGTTTGTCAATCACAAAATAACCATTCCTGTGCAAATGGAAGTGATTGCGGGGATTTGTGTGTATATCCTTATTGTCTTTATGGAAAACCCCATGAATATTTATGTCCCTGAATCTAGATGAATGCATCGCAATAAATAAATAAAACAAACGAACGAAAATTAAACAAACTGAAATCCGTGAATGCGGAATACGGAATTCAGGAATATTATTTTTAAAGGCGGTCATGAGGTCTTTCAATAAACCAATGAAAAATAAATAATATAAACTTTAAAATTAAAGAAATAAATTGATTTAAAGTTCAAGCAACCGATTGACAAAGAACTAAAGCCCAGGACATAATAAAAATAAGAAATTAAATAAAAAATAGTTGGAAGAATAATTTTTCAAAAATTATTAAGATAATTTTTGGGGCCTAGGCAGAATTCCTTTAGGCGACGGCGAAGAATTTGTAGACTTCTACTAAACCAAAGTAAAAGGTTTAAAAATAATATTTAAATAATTCAAGGAAACGATGGACAAGAAACTAAAGCCGAAGGCAATGAAAAAAAGAATAAAAAATAAAGAAGAAAAGTTGGGAGAATCACTTTCAGTTGTGGCAGAGCACATGATCTGTA
>JBAMCP010002657.1:0-11079 GCA_037075105.1 Lissocephala sabroskyi | reverse complement strand
GGGGGGGGGGGGGGGGGGAGGGGGGGGGGTGGGGGGGTGGGGGGGGGTAGGAACGAGCGAGGGGGAGTGTGGGGGGGGGGGGGCCCCCGCCGTATTTGTTTTCCTTTGTGTGTGTGAGGGACCACCGGCAACGGTTATGGTCTGCCAAGGAGAACGAGGGGGGCGAGCCGACGACTCCAATCCATTAGTCATGTCGAATGGAAGCGGGCGGGCGGGCGGACGGTTGGCTGGACGGACGGTCGGCTGCTGCCACTTGAGACGCCATTGCCGTGGCCACCATCGTCGGCGGCGTCGTCGTCGTCGTTGGCAGTGGCAACTTCAAATTGCGTTTGGGCGGCGGACTCTCGGTTATTTGTTGTAGTCGTTGTTGTTGTTGTTTGTCGGCTGCTGGGCCGCCATTTTGAGCAATTTACGTTGGCTCGGTTTTTTTTTATTGCTTTGCCGCAGTCATCACGCCGGGGTCCCGGCCCAGCCGCAGTGGAGGCTGCTACGATTTTTATTATGCCTTCATTCCATCCACAATCCACTGGGCATTTCCAAGCCTCCTCATTCTCATTCGTGTGTGTGCATTTGTTGTTGCTGCTTTTTTTTTATTATTTTTCATTTATTTTTCCAACGGCCGCCGGTTCCCCGTCAAGTGCATTGCATATGCAATTTATTGCCTACTTTTAGGTGTCCCTCGATCCCCTCGCCCAGCTGCCTGCCTGCTGATCGGTGGATCCCCAAACGACACAAAATCCTCACGGTGAAATTGCAATTATCAACAACTCTGGCGGCCTCCCCCACGAAATGAGCCTCTGGGCCGCTGGGATGCCGAGCAAAATCAAATTTATTTTTCCCTTTTTGTTGACCCAAACTTCGTTGTGTGTGTGCGGTGAGGGTGGGGGAGGGGGTGGGGCAGTAACAATGAACCCCATTGGCGTTTTTCATTTTGTAGTGGACTGACTTTTGGATTTATGCACGCACTTGAATTTGCATTTGCCGGCAACAATAGCAACACCGCAACGACAAAACACAATGGCCATGGCCGCCACAACAAAGGCCCCGAGAGAACTGCCCATCCAAAAAAAAATCCCCATTGCTCAGTGTACCTCTGTTGACTGTCAGCTGGGGTCGTTTGGGGGATGCGAATCTCCCCAACTAACCATCCCGTTCGTTAGGCTGTGTTTAGATTGCAATTAAAGTTGTTTCCAAAACTGCGAATGGGTTCGGATTATCGCCCACGAAGCTAACCAGAAGTTCAACCGGAATTATGAATCGGATTTTTGTTGGAAAGAAAGGAAGTACTATGTGATTTGGAGGATCCATAATTGAGGGAGGCTGTCGGGAAATGATCCGGAGGAATTTCTGGTCTTTCATCAGTTCTTTTCAAGACAATTGTCTAAGGGAATCAAGAGTTAAGGAAGCATAAGCAGAGAGACTGTAAGAAATGAGAGAATTTGTATCTGTAGGGATTTCTGGTCTTTCCTCAGTTTTCCTGGAGACAATTCGCTGTAGGAACCAAAAGTTTATTTATTACAAATTTTTCTCCTGAATCTTCAACTCCTTTGAGCCCTCAATTATCGATTTATTCATTGATATGTTTCTTCTGAAGTTGCTTTAAAAAACTCTATATCATTTTGCTTGGAAAGCGCCGTCAATTGGACTAAACGAATCGCTCATGATTTGTTGATTTCTAATCCCTTTTGACCACTCATATTTGGCACTTGTGATGTCGCCAGCCATCTTATATGGTAATTTTGAAATGGCTACAAGGCCAGCCACACAAATTCCACTCACACACAGACGAGCAAATTGAAATGTGGCCGTGTTGATTGGTGGTACTTGTCTGGGCCATTGGAACTTTGAAATCTGCGGTTTTTATTTGTCCATCCGCATGGAGTGCGTTTGATTAATTTTGTATATAAATGGGCACAAAATTTGCGGTTGTTTATTGATAAATTGGTATATGACATCAATTCGTATATATCCTCCATATATTCCGAGCAGCAGTATTTCCTTCCTTCCGACTTATCGCAACCGCAGGCTCGATAATTAAGTTCTCAAATGGCGGCAAGGAAATCGGAAATAAAGGGTCGCCGGGCAGGGCCGGCGGTTGGGCTTCCGAGGTTGATTGTTTTGATAACGATTTAAATTGTTGTTGTCAGCTAATTTGTGGGTTGAATGGGATCAACAGCAGGTAACAGAATCCGATAAAGGCGCATGGAAATAGAAATCATTGAAAAATTTGCAAGCAAATTTAAATTTAACAAGTGGGAAAAAAAGGCGAATTTGAAACCTAATAAATCGGATTTTTAAGTGAGCATCTTGTCCCGATTATGGCAACCTAAAAAGATTGAAGGAAGAAGAAATGTTCTTGGTTTTGAAGAGTGCCGAAAAAAGCTTTAAATATTCTAGTGTGATTCTTAATTTGATTGTCATTTTTACCTCGCATTTCCTTAACTAAATATAAAGAAATCTTCATTATTCTCAAGATATTTTTAAGGGCATTAAAATTTCCTCGTTCCGTCATTTTAAGCTTCAAATAAAAAATGTAAGTCCTCGCCGTTGAAATCCCTGATATAATTCGATTATTTTCTATGGCTTTGCAATCCCCAATTTCATCATCAAATCGCGTATATTTTCCAATTTTCCCGAGACCGCGAAGCCCAAGGAAAAACAAAAAAAAAAAAAGCGCCCCACCAAAAAATAGAATAAATTTCGTGGTTTATTTTGGCAACCAATTAAACGGCATTTGTGGTGGACGATGGCGGCGATGGCTTCTTCGTCGTCGTCCTTGCTGCCTTACGTTTTTCAATTTGTTGAGCTGTCGAGTGTCCTGGCGGGCGCAGAAGGGCGGCAACCTTATTTTTGGCATTTGTATGCTAAATTAGTTTGGTTTCGTCGTCGTCGTCGTCGGCGTCATTTCAATTTTCTTTGCTGCTTGGCGTGATTTAATTAAATCGGCAAATGCGAATGACAATTTATGCATGGGGCATTCAACCGGCGGCAATTTGTGCTGACTTTTATTAATTTTTTTGTGTGGTCTTTTCCGCCTCCCCGCCGCCTTCTTCTCGCTCTTTTTGCACTCGTTTTATTTAATGGATTTTCGTCTCTTTTTTTGGGTGTTTTGTTTTGACTGTACTTTTTCTAATGCGGCTAATTGCATTTGCGGTCGTTAGCCAAATGAAGCTCCATGCTGCTCTGCACGTGTGTGTGTGTGTTGTGTGTGTGTCTGCAGGCGAGAATGTTCATAATTGAAGTCCGAATTCAAATTGTGCAGCTGGTTGGTCAGTTAGCTGTGCGGTTATCGGAAGCGCAAAACCGTATTAATTATGCCCCGAAAGACCCTTCCAAAAAACCCGCACAGCCAAAGAGCAACAAGAAAGCACTGAAATTTTATAATAGCTTTGCTCCGCAGCCGCTAAAAACCATCCAAAACGGGGCCCATATGATGAATTGAAAGCGGACTTCAGCCGATTAAGTCCAGCCGATTGGCCCAGTTTCTGGTCTTCTTCTGGTTTTATTGATAGCACTGAAGTCTCTTTTCAGGTCTCATCCATAAAGCTGAGCTGCCCGTGCGCTGGTAATTTTGCCGAGTAACCTAATCACGCGTTGGGTGATAAAGTTTGGTCTTATTTGGCCCCCTTGCTCCAATCAAATGAGGAGCTTAGTTTTTCTAATTTTTCCCGCACACACACTCGCCGGGATATTTAAGACTTGTTTGCTGGCTTGGGCGATGTGTTTTTGGACTGCATTATTCCTAATTAGTAAAGTTTGTGCGTCAACTTTCGAGGGTTTTTGGGGGGGGCGGAAGCAGCAGTTCGAATGACTTTTGGCCAAATAGGCAAATGAACTGCAAGTCCTTTGGCAGGCTGAGCGACGGACTGTACAATTTCGGTTAAAGGTTTGGAATCTCTAAACTTATCAATTTGCGCTTAGCCAAATTAATTAACTCTGCTAGTCAAAATACCAATTCCATATCTTCTGTGGATTGCAAATGAAATATTTTGTGTTTCTGTTTAAAGTTTTTAATTAAATTTGTTGCCTCGGAAAACATTTTCAATTTGTTTTATATCAAATTTAAAATTTATCAGGTGCGGCAATTGAAATGAATTTAAAGTGCTTCAAACTATCTTCCTTTCCTGCTATTTTCCTTAAGTGAACAAGGATTAAATTAAATTTCTAAAGCAAATCAAAAATCAAATGTAATTCTGGAAAGCACTAGAAACTATAAAATCCCTTGAGTTTAATTGCGCAACTGTAGTTTTCTAAATTATAGGTTTCAAATTTGTAAGATTTATCGATTGTAGTTTGAAGTTGTTGGATTCCTTTGTAATAAATTCATTGCGGCTCTTCCGTTCCATCACTCGCCGTAATTTGCATAGCCATTGATGTCCGCTGACAATGGCGACAATTGCGTGAGGTTTCTTGGAATGCAAAAAGCCGATTAGCCCATTCAAATTTACCTTTATCCTTTAACCTTTGAGACGTGAAAGATTATTGACTTAAAGAGAATAAAGTGGATGCTTTGATCTTAATGTTGTGATGGAAATTTGAGGAATTTAATAACCGTGAATTTTGTTGCTTGAAATTCTTTATTATTCTCTCATTTTATTAGATTGGGGGAAAAATGGCTGTCGCTGCAAATTAGTTTTTCCTAATTTGGTTTTGTTTATTTTATCGCATAATTAAGCCAATTTCAGAAATAATAAAAATATGAAATTCCATTGTGTGAATTTCATTTAAATATTTATTAAAACCTCCGGCCAAATTGCCATACATTTTGCCCCCAAACGCCCCTGTTCGCCGTTGGCTTAGTGAAAAACATCTGCTTGAAATTGGATGCATTTTGTGGCGCCACCGAACCACCACTCCCCATACAAACGGACAGATGGACAGATTTCACAGACTGAGAGATAGAAAAATGATGGCGCCGCCGTCGCCACTGCACTGACGACAATAAATCGCCAACCAAATTTATCGACAGCCACGACAGCGAGACAAGGCAACTTCGCAACCGCCAAGCGTTCAAGCAAACAATGCACTTCCGCATCTCCTCAACTCCGCCGGCATTCCTAGCCGGCAGCAATGCGTTTTTATTAACAATTAGCGCCTGGGCAGCGCGGCGGCCGCATCTGTACACGGGGCGGATGATTTATGGCCAACGGGGTTGGCTGGCTCGGCTCCTATTCAGATTATTATGGCCGGGCTGCCGGTCAGTTTGCTTTTATTTTCCTCTGGGTTGATTTACGGAAAAGGTCGAACGGCCCGGCGGTCTCCGTTTTGGAGAGAAGCTTTTCCTGCCGAGCTTTGGCCGACGGAGAGTGGAGACTTTGCCATAAAGCAAATACACGCCGCTTGTGCTTTTTATGGCGTGGAACGCTGAGAGTTGCCATAAAAACAGCCGTTTATGGCGAGTGCTGCCATCTAGCGGCGAGAGTCAAAAACTCTTTCGAGTCTGTAACTGAAATAAATTTAATTGTGGAACTTTAAGGACGCCCTGCAATCGAATTGACAGGCAATGCCAACAATCTCAATCGGGCCGAAAAGAAGCAGAATTAATGAATTTCTGGCCCAAATTGCGACCCTAAAATGCAATTTATCTAGTCAAAAGCAAACTGTTGCTGTTGTTGCGGCTTCAAATGTTGTTGTCAGGCTGTCTGAATTCTTTTTCGAGATGAAACTAAATTCAAAATGCTGGACAATTGTTGCCCTCCTGCTGCTGACTGTGGGAATAAATAAAATTTTCGTCTATTTTAATTTGTTGTTGCCGCCGCTGCCCCTGTCATTTTTTGTAGGGGCTCCTGCCATTGACAGGTCATTCGCTCGGCCATCCTCCGCCTTATCGCAGCCAGCAATGATCTTGGTGTTTGGCGCATCCAAGGCCCAGACAGCTGCAATAGAAAGCAGCAACAATTGCTGCCTGGCCTCTGCCTCGGTTGTTGTTGCTCTTCTTATGGCCAACATCCAATATTTGGGTCACTGCGGTAATGTTTCTGTTGACTGTCCTCTGTACGTTTGCCACACGTTGTTGATGGTCCTTGAAGGCCTCCACACACACACTTGCCACCAAGAAAGAATGAAGCACAATCTGTTTGGTGGGCTGTGTGTGTGCGGGTCATTCTCTGGGTTAAGTTGTTAATACGGCTCATTGGCTAAGTTGATGGGTGTTGGCCACTGAAGTGGCCGAAAAGGCCACGCCGATTCCTTGCTGAGAGAATTGAAACTTTGGAAATTGAACCACAGAAGTGTTGGTTAAACAATTTCGAAATCAAAGGGCAGCAAAATTTAATAAAAGCAGAGCAAAGAAGATTAAATTTGCTGCCAAAGATTGTTTGGGGAAAAAGAAAGATTATTCTGGAATTAACTACGGATTGGGATTTTAATTGAAAGGTCCAACAGCTGGGAGAGTTGCTTAACTTAATTCAGAAGCAATAAATCAAAGACCGTATTTAAATTTTAGTAATCTCAAATAACCATCTGAAGTTTAAGATAAAAGTCCAGCTTCTTTGAATGGAGGAAACCCAAAAGCAGGATTATTGTTCCTAAAATTAATCTTTACCTTGTCCTGAGGTTCTTGAAGTTTCCCTTGTTTATTTCTAGGAAACATTTTCCCTGAGATTTGGCTTTTCTCTCGCTCTCGAAAGTGTCTATGCAAATGGGCCTTTTGCAATCTTGAAATCAAAGCTTCATTGGCTCACTTGATGCTTTCTGCCGGGCACTGGCGGTGGCTGGAATTGATGATGAAGGGCCCGCGCCGACCAATCGACTCTCGAGCCAATCTAGAAAATATTTTCGATTTTTTCCTTGTCTTTTTTTTTTTTGCCCCCTTGCAGTCCAACGGATTGAGTTAAGGCGGCTGCATATGCCCCCCCCCACACACACACGAGGGCGCTGAACGTGCCACAGCCACTTGAACACTCGGTCCGGTCAATGCGTGAGGGGGGCGGGGAGGTACACACTTCTCGGTGTAGGTACATTTATCAAATTGTAGTTGCTGTTGTCGTTGTTGCTGGCGCCGGCGCTGCTGCTGTTGTTATTGCATTTGGAGCGCAAATAAGTGGTTTATGATGATGCTGCCGGCGTCACCGTCAACGCCTCTGCTTCCGCTCTGGCCGACTGCCCTTAGCCTCAGTCGAGAGGCAAGCTGATGTTGCTGGTGCCACCGCCATGGCTGCTGTTGCTGCTGCTTCATTTTGCATTTTTATGAGCATTGCCAATGTCGTCGGTGTGTGTGTAGGTGTGTGTGTGTGTGAGTCCGGGCACCGCAATAAATTGTTTATACGGTTCACTTCGCTTTGGGGCCATTTGGGATCATAGAGCTGCCCCCGCCCCGCTCCGCCCACCCACACGAAAATAAAGGCAACAACATGGCAGGCAACCCGGCCACTTTCACAAGCGGCGCACTGCATGTACATACATAAATAATGGGGTAGTGGTGTGCCTGCCGGTGGTGGGGTGTGCCGAAATGTGGATGCCACCGGCGGTTGGGGCGGCGAGCGCCATAAACAAAAATTTTCATTGCGCGTGCTTCAAATTCGATTAGGCGTTGATAATTCCCGCGATTTTTCGAGTAGGCAGACGATGTTCTGTTTTTTTTTTTTATGAGAATTAATTACCCGAGAAATTCAATATACGGGAAAAACTGCCGTGCAAAAATTTTCAAAATACAATCCAAACGAGCCATTGAAAAATTCCCAGCCAATGCAACCGGAGATCAATGCGATGGTCTGGGGACTTCTGCCCCTAATGCCGCCAGTCAGCAAACAATAAAAAAGGATATAATTATTTTTTTTGTGGAGTTTTCATTAAGCACAAAAGTCGATAATCAAATTAATTTCGTATTTATGGGAATTCATTTAGCGTTTTTTTTGTTGATTTTGTTGTGCTGAAATTTCCACATTGTTCAAATATCTTTTGTTAATTAGATTAATTGGCTGAAATTAATTTGTAACCCAATTTAAGTTTACACATTCCAGAAATTATCAATTCATTTGTTAATCAAGCAAAATAAGTTGCCATTCAAAACAATCAACTACAAAAAAATTCAAAACTTCCGATAGATTTTTCCACTGATTCCTCTTGAAGAACTTCAAGAACTCTTTGCTTATTTATGCTCCAGGAATGTGGAGTTGCTTTTCTGGTTGCTATAAATATTATAAAATTATGAGAAGGTTCTCTTTTCGTCTTCGTTGGTGACCTCGAGGTGGGCATTTTGTTTGTGTTATTATTCGTTTTGTGGTTGTTGTTGTTGCAGCTGCTGGCACTTGCTGAGCTTCAGGTTTTGTGTCATTGGGGTGGCTGGTGGTGGTGGGCTGATTTCTGTTGTGAAGCCGAAGCCACGACATTTACTGCTGTGTGACAATTGTTTTTACCGCAGCCACAGCAACAACAAAGGCAACAACAAGTTGTTGTTTTTATTTTTTAAATAGAAATACGATGCCGCGAGTCATGACTTAACCATGCCACATGAAAGCCAAGAACAACAAAAGAGACAGTGGCAGTGGCAGCAACAGCGGCATCTTAAATTATAAGACATCCGTCGCGGGGGCGCCGCCTTACATTCGTACGCCATTTTCATTTTGTTTGCCTGCGAGGAGAAGCCGCGCCGAGCTGCGCTTTTATGTGGCCACAAAATAATTTATATCACATATAAAAAAACACAACGAAAGTAATAACAATGGGCCACCGGGGCGGTGCAATTTGTTTGTGTCAGTTTCCTTGAGTTTTGTGATTTGAAAGACGCTGAGCGAAGAAAGGAAAGCAGGCCAGGACAGCAATTAGGACGCCCAGTCGCAAGCGTAGGCCCGGGTGACCCCCGACATTAATGCCAATTAAGCGCCCACCTGGCGTATGAGGAATTTCAAGGCAAGCGATCCCAGGGTCATCCGCGTCAGGAGACTCCAGCCAAACTTTGGCCGCCAGAAGAAAACTAAAAAGTTTACTTGGGAGAGTTGCCGACTGGACGACGAGGTAAATGAAACGGGCTCTTTAGGCACTCGAGAATGTACTCGAGTTTGGGTTTGGGTTTCCTTCTGGCTCGCTCGCAGGTCATCATATTCCACTCCACATGCCACTTGCCACATGCCGCACAGACCAGAGTGCACGTCATCGGAGTCGTCTGGCGGCCGGCGATGTAACTTTGCCAACTGCAAGGGCTGCCGGAGTTGTCGACTTGTCAAGTTTTCCCGTGAAAAAGCGAGAGACGGCGAACTATTAAAAGTTCCCTCTCTGTGCCGCTTGCTTTTGTAGAACATCAAGAATTCCACAAAAGTTAATTGTTGTGGGCAAGCGACTCCTTTCCTCCGTCTCGGCGGAGGACACTCGGAAATGTTTTCACATTCGAAGGCAAAATGACCAGGGGAATTCTGGCAGGGAAGTTTACTTAAGATTCTCCAACAAAGTAAAAGTTGATTGGGAAATTTCGTAGCCAAAAAAGACAGGCACCTTCAACTGGAATTAAATTGAAGGTTTAGTTTTGCTTTTAGAAGACAAAGAACTAAAATTAAATAAGCAACTTCAGGACTTTGTCCAGGAGATTCTTTTTCTTTGAGGCATAGAAATTCCTCTTGAGACCACCGAAATTCTCTTTTTGTTTGTTGAGAAAGTCTCTCATCTTACAGCAGCCGTAAAATTGTTTTAAAGATTTGAGTTCACTTTTTTTTCGACTCCTCATTAACGTGGCTAATGGAGTAGTTGGGTGAAGTTTGTAATTAATAAAAAGTGTCGAAAGTCGATAAGCTGCTTCAGTAAGGTTGCCTGTGTTAAGCTTGTTGCCGTTTTAATTGGCAGGATTCTGTAGGGGAGCCGTGCGGATTTTTTTTGGCTTTTAGGCGAGCTGGGAAAAATCAATTAATTAATTACAAAATCGTCGCTACGTTAATGAAGTTGTGGTCTAGAATTATAAACCACACGAGTTTGAAAACAACAACAACAACGCCGACAAACCACAACGACCACAGCAACCGAGCCAGCGGCCGTGGGAGCGCCTGCGACCAATTGACAGACCCACCGACCAATCGACCGTACGACGGATGAGGTGAAATCTAATTAGAGTGAAGGACACACGATGGTGGCAACGGCAACGGCGCTGGTCCTGATGATTCGGCGTCAACTGGTAAATTGCAACGAAATTTCAATTCCGAACACACACGGCAGCCAGAGAGAGAAGTCGCTCGCCGTTTGCACTATTAAGCAGTAATGAGATTAGGTAATTGGGATTGAAGTGTAAGCGATAGCAGTGTGTGTGTGTGTGTGTGTGTGGGTGTGTGCGCCAAGGCCACAAAAACCGAACGGAGACCGCCGAAAAGTCCAAAATCGAAATCGAAAACCAAAGCCAAAGATCTGAATTGATTGATGGGTCGCAAGCAACAGCCAGCCAGTCAGTCAGTCAGTCAGGGAGTCACCTAGTCAGTCAGTTGGTTGTTTCGTGGCTTAGTTGTCCCGCTCGCAGTTCGTTTTGATTGAGTGCCACATGCGCGGCCGGGCCGCGGGCCACCCCTGCAGTTGTCACTGGCGACGCTGCGGCTAACCAGGGTCCAATTTCTGTGTTGGTCCACTAATTTGCCCAAAGACCTTGTTAAATACGGCCACGTCCACTAGGAGAGGTTTTTTTCTCTCGTATTCGTTTGGAATTTTCTCATTTGGTACACCGGGTGGGGTTTTTTGGACGTTCGATTCGGCAAGAAAAAAGGCTCAAAAAAAATTTCTGAAAGAGTTGAAATTACCAAAATCTTTTTTAATAAATAAGAAGAAATGCTTTCGATATTTCTTCTTTCAGCTGATTGAAGATCAAAATGAAAATTTGTTACCAATTTGGTTGATTTAATTTTTCCCAAACCAAAATCTATTTGGCCACTTTGAGGCCTTTACAGTTTTTTATTCAGGAGTCCATGAAGGTCAGCAGCGAATCCCCCAGCGCTGGACCGAATATGGAAAACACAATCACCTCAGCAGTGGCCTAGTTTCCGGTGGGTGTTTCGTGGGCAAAAAAACTATAGCATAGTTTTCTGGGCTGTGCAATTTTTATACCCTGTACTGTAAGTACAAGGGTATAATGTGTTTGTGCAAAAGTATGTAACATAGAGAAGGAGACGT
>JBAMCP010002656.1:0-11082 GCA_037075105.1 Lissocephala sabroskyi | reverse complement strand
TACGCTGTGGTTTGATTATTTTCCGAAGTCATTTTTTTGGGCAAAAAATCGTAATTTTCGATTTTCCTTATTCCTGCACGGATATAGTCGATCTTGGTGTCAAACGAAAGGGAATCAAAATAGGAACAACCTTGTCGTACAAACTTTTGATGTAGTTAAAAGATTTTGGGAGTTATAAGGATTTGAAAATTTTGCCAAAAGAGGGGTCTATGTATTGACCTGAAATTCCATGTCTTGTATAAAAAATTGATGAAGTTTTTTTAAATATATTAAAAAAATAGATAATCCAATATTTCTACCAAATTTGATTAATCTAGCTCATTTGTATTTAAAGTTAGAGAGCGACAAAATGAGGGGTAAAAATTGATATTCTTATCCATATCTCCTAAGTTTCTTACCCGATCTTTATATAATTTTATCTATTTATGTATAAATATAATTAAAAACTTTTTACCAAGTTTGAAGGATATATCTATAAAAGTCGCTGTTTTAGCACAGATTTTCTGTTTGATGGCGCCCACGGTCTCGGGTTATAAATTTCACAAAAAAAGTTTTCCTATACAAAAGGTACAAGTAATTATAGTTTGCTGACAAATTTTAGTGTCTGTAGTATTTTCCAGTTCTTCAGAATACTGTGACAAAATATTCTTTCAGACAGAAAATTCCACAGATGGTTGGGCGGCTGCCTTTTTATCGATTGGCAAAATCAGTTTGAATTTAAAAATTTTCATATTTTTTAAAGATTTTCTACGACACACCTTATAACACGATGCACCCTATTTTCTCGCTTGCTTGCAGCGCCCGCCGGCAGCGGCGTCGCAGTCGCTGTGCTATAAATAGAACAGGCTGAGCGCTGCCCAAGCTTCTGTTATTAACAGACTGTAAAAGGTGAAGTGAGTGCGGCTTCTGTTATGGGAAATGTTATTAACAGACTTTTGTACATAAAAGGCGAAGTGAGTGCGGTGGCCCTGTTAAATCAAAATATCGTTAAAGCCGATTGCGCTTCTTGGAATTTAATGGAAAAATAGGAGTTCATTTATTTATTAGATAAAACAAATATAAAAGGCATAACAGGCTTATAGATTCTCTTTAACTTTCTAGCTGGAAATCTCCCTAAATGCACTTCAAACTGCCGCTCATTATCCGCCGCACCCAGTCCAAATAATAGAAGACATTGGCCTGGACATCGGGCAGGCCGAGGGCACAAGGACGCCCCCAGTTGACCAGGCCCACGAGAAAGCCCTGGCTGACCAACGGCCCGCCCGAGTCGCCATGGCAGGCGCCCTCTCCCTCCCGCGAGAAGGTGCAAATGTGCCCCACGCCCAGGCTGCCGGTGTAATTGAATTCCTCCTGGCACTGCTGCAGCGGCACGAGCCGCAGCTCCAGCTTCTGCAGATTGTCCATGGAGTCGCCGTAGGGCTCCTCGGTGCCCCAGCCGGTGAGAGTGATTACTTGGCCCTGTTCTACAGGACCCTCTGGCAGGGGCACAGGCTGGGTGAGGGCGTTGAAGGCGATGCTCTCCGTCAACCTCAGCAGGGCGATGTCATTGTGCATGTAGGGGACATCGTAGTTGCAGTGGATGTGGATGCTCTGGATTTGGTAGATGGCACCGGGCTGCCGCCATTGGTTGGTGCCGGTGATGATGGCAATGTCGCCGGGCTTCCTTCTCTCCACGCAATGGCCGGCGGTGAGGATCCATTGAGGGGCCACGATGGCCCCGCCGCACATGTGCTCCTCTGCTCGCTGCAGGGAGACCTGGTAAGGGGCAAAGCCCAACTCGGCATCACTGCCGCCCTTGATGCGACCTTGAGGCAGCTCCAGTCGCTTGGCGGCTGCCAAATGAACCAGCAAAAAGGCCAAGATGGGAAGCGGGAACTTCATCCTGCTTGGTTGGGCCCTGGCAGTCAACTGAACTGGAAAGTCTTTGAAATTTATCGGAGGTTTTATTGGTTTGGCTTATCGGGTGACCAGTGGACTTGATTACAGGCAGTCCACGCCCTGATCGCAGTGCTTCCCGCACTTCCCGTTCCCGCTCATCACACTCCGAATCCAGTCGCCATAGAACCAAACACTGGCATGGACATCGGGCCGGCCCAGGGCACAGGGCCAGCCCCAGTTGACCAGGCCCACCAGGCGGCCATGGCTGATCAGCGGGCCGCCAGAGTCGCCATGGCAGGCGCCCTCGCCCTCCCGCGAGAAGGTGCAAATGTGGCCCACATCGCAGTCCGGATCGTCGCCCAAAGCCGCCTTGCAGGGCACATGGGGCATGAACCGCGTGTAGAGCACCTGCAGATTGGCCGGGGCCGGACCGCCCACAGTCATGCTGCCCCAGCCGGTGAGAATCACCTCATCGCCTTCTTTCAGAGCACTCACCGGCAGGGGAATGGGTTGAGTCTTCTCGTTCCACTCGATGGGCTCCTTCAATTCCAGCAGGGCAATGTCATTGTGCATCCAAGGGGAGTCGTAGTTGCAGTGGACATAAATGGTCTTGACCAGGTGACGGGCTCCGGGTTCGCGGTATTTGTTGGTGCCCGAGACAATGACAATGTAGTCGGGGTCCTCGAGGTAGACGCAGTGGCTGGCGGTGAGCACCCAGCGGTCGGCAATGATGGCTCCGCCGCAGAAATGCCCGCCGAACTCGTTCTGCAAGGACACTTGGTAAGGGGCGAATCCTTCCGGCGCATTGCTGCCGCCGACTACGCGCTGATCCGGGATAAATTCGGTGGTGTTCTTGAGGCGAATCCCCCGAGCGCCCGAGCTCAGGCAAAGTAGCAGGAGAACCAGCAACTTGGCTGTCATCTTGGCCAATGCCAGCCGCCGACAGCGGCCTGGAGATATAACTTTGGCCTGCTAATTGGCTGTCGATTTATCGTTAAACGATAAAAGCTGCCATATCGAAAGGGGCCCCTCATAAAGCAATCATAAAAGCCACAAAACCCGCTGGACTTTTCAGTTAGCTGGCGACCATGAAGACGGCCGTTTGCTGGGCGCTGCTGCTCTGCTTGGCGTTGGCCAGGGCCTCTTCCTTTGCTCCTTTTATTATAGGCGGCCAGAATGCCGAGGAAGGCCTGGCGCCCTACCAAATTTCCCTGCAAACCTTGCCAGGTCGGCATTTGTGCGGCGGGGCTATACTGGCCCAGCGCTGGGTGCTCACCGCCGGCCATTGCCTGGCGGGCTGGCCGGCCAGTTTGCTCCGAGTGGCCACAGGCTCCGTGCTGTATACGCAGCCTGGAGCAGTTTACTACCCGGAGGCGATTTTCCTGCACTGCAACTACGATCAGCCGAAATACCACAACGACATTGGCCTGCTAAAGATCAACGAGAGCATAGCCTTTGGTCCTTTGACTCAGGCCATTCCGCTGGCCACCGGCTACTGGCCCAGCCTCAAAGACCAACAGAAGCTGCTCTTCACCGGCTGGGGACAGCAGTCGCTGTGGGGTGCAGTGCCCCACCGCCTGCAGCGCTTGGAGCAGAGCCATTTGCCCGGAAATCAGTGCTCCAGGATGCTGGCTGAGCTTGAGGACTTCCAGCTCTCCGCGGGGCATTACTGCGCCTACCGGCAGCTCAACCTGGGAGCCTGTCATGGGGACTCTGGCGGGCCGCTGGTTTTCCAGGGCCGCCTGATGGGCATCCTCAGTTTCTATGTGCCCTGTGCGGCGGGCAAACCCGATGTGTTCATGGATCTGCGGTTCTACCACGACTGGCTGAGGCAGGTGCTCGGTGGGAATGGGAAGTGTGGCCAGGACAATCAAATAAACATTTCTCCAAATTGAAATGCTTGGCCAAGGGCCAGAAATTCCCAACCGGGCGGCTCGGCCGGGTTGAGTCATTGGCGGCTTTTTGATTTATGTCAAAGTCATGTGGCAGTAACTGCCGCCCTGGCCGCCACACGTGGCCAGCCTCTCTCTGGCCTAATTAGGGAACTCGGGCAGGTGCCGCTCGCGAGCTGTCAAAAATGTCGAGGAGCGTATGGAAATTTTGAAAGATTTTCTATGCCGACGCCGCTCAGAGACAAATTCAGCGGGGGAGATTTCGAAAAGAAAAACTGAAATTTTCTTGGCCATCAGTCGGACGACTGCCTTCGCTGTGTGCGGGTGCGAGTTTCGCTGTTTTCCGTTTTCTTCTGGAACACGCGTCGTATACGTAATCACTTACTAGTAAAACGCGGAGTCATTTACATTTGGAATCGGAAAAGTTCAACGGTCACCGCGAATTCTGTAGAAAAGCCAAAACCGAAATTCGTATGCGATGAATAATCTCCGTGCAAATTCGGCGTAGATATATCGAGAATATTTCATATATGTCGAAATTTATATATATTTTTGTGAACGTGTCTATATAATTCAGCTGGCGGCCGAGGCTGAGTGAACAGAATTTTTGGTACATCTCGTCTGCCTGAATTCCGTTCCCAACTTTTTGTTTTATTTGCTCGCCAAAATGGTGACGTGCACGTGAACCTCCCACGCTCATCCCCGCCGCCTGGGCCGCGCCATCGTTAATTGCTCAGCTGTGGCAGCCCCGCCAGATGCTCGGCCCGAGGGAGGAAAATGGACGTGTAATTTGGTTTTGCTTGGGGGCAAATGTTTATGCTTCGGCGCTGGTCGATTGTTTATGAACTCTGCGAGTGCATTGCGAAACGTGTGTACTCCCGAGCGTATACGCAATATCGGCAAGCGAGCAAAGCATCAAAATTAGAAGGAAAATAAATTAAGGAAAGAGAATTCGAAGAGTCCCCTTAACTGTATTTATGATTGTCATTTGGTTTGAGTTATAAACGAGATAGAATTGCACTTTCCATCCATCCAAACAAACCGAAAAAAACACCAACAAAAAAAGTCGAGGGATATAAAATGCGGCGATTTATGTCTGGCAAACTTTTCAAAAAACCGACAGACCGGATGACTCAGAAGACGACGCTAAAAAATTTTGCTCATCATAAATTTTTGGATTTCTTTTGATTTCCTCTGCTGGCGGCTGCTTATCGTGCTTCTTTATTATATTTGAATATGAAAAGCCGCCTGCATTGGCCAAGATGATTCAGTTTGGGGGGAAACACGGAACGCTGACGGCGAACTTGAGTCGCCCGCCAGCAATCAGCATTTTCAATTGGCAGCAAATGAGGCGCTGCCCCTTGCAGTGCAATTGTATTCACAAGGACAGTTGGACAGATGGACACTCGGCGAGAATTCTATTTATAGAACAAAAACAAAATCAGCTGCGCGCAAAAATCACATCGCAGTTTTTGATAAGAAGAAGAACACGAAAATCGTCGCCAAAACTCTGACAAATCGCCAGCGAACCGCGAGACAAGAGTGCGGCGGCGGCCACGAGCACTCGCACCAAACATGAGCCAAGGGGGAAAAATATTGAACAAATTATGTATTGACAGCACACTCGCGGCCATGCGAATAGTGCAGGAGAATCAAAAAATTTCATAGGGTAATGGAAAAAAGACCGCAAAGCGGAGAGAATCTGGAGAAGCTCAAAGGAACTTGAAAGAGACTTTGATTGGGAGTTTTGGAGGCTCCTTTTGGGGTATTTTTTATAGGACTAGGAAGTTTCTTTGAAGGAGATATTTAGGGGAAGTTTAAAAAAACCTAAAAGAAACTTTGATTGGGACTTTAGAAGGATATCTTTGGGGGATATAAAATGGAACTGGATGGTGTCTTTGGAGTCTTTAAAAGACGGAATCGGGGGAACCCCAGAGAAGCTCAAAAGAGACTTTGATTGGGACTCTTATAGGTTCTTTTTGAGGTATTTATAGTGGAACTAGAAGGTGTTTTTGCAAAACAGAATCAGAGGAAACGCAGAGAAAGTAGAAGGAGTTTTTGATGGAGACTTTAAATGATTCCTTTAGGGTCTTTATTATGAAACAAAACGGTGTCTTTAGAAGAGATTTGATTAGTACCTTATGGATTATCTAGAAGGAGAATAAATTGGCCGATAAGAAACTTGAAGCGATCTTTGATTCGGAAATATTTCCTTCAGACAGAAATGTGAACTTTGCTTTAGCGAAACTTGGTTAAAATTCCCTAAACAAAGCTTTAGCTTTTGTTGTTGTGTTTGTTGTAAAGAATCGGCTATTGGGGTTTTTAAGAGAGAACCCAAGCTCAAAATCCACCACAAGACTCATCCAGCAAGTTAGTCACTCATTAAAGAAAGAGAAGATCCAGAGACAGACAGAAAATGATACTTCTTTTATTAATAGAACCACAAAACTTAATCACTTACTATTAATCACATTCATAGATCTGAAGCTGAGAGTAGAGAACTCCAAGATCTCCCAACTCCAAAGACCGGAAAGTCTTCTTTTTCTCTTTAAAAATTTCTAGACATCTGTTCATATTTGAGTGCGCGCTGCTGTGGCATTCAGAGAAATCGAAAACAAACAAAAATAATAAAGAAATTGTAGCCAAAAGCTGCTCACCGCATAAAAACTTTGAGCAGGGAAATACACACAACTCAGTCGAATCGAGAAATTGTCGCGATCAGAACGAACATACGGAATATTATTCAAAAATTTTACCGACCACCGAAAAGATTTCTTTCCTGAATTCCTTTCGGCAGACAAGTCCCCGTGTGTGTCTTTTGTGTGATCGAGTTCAGTATTAGAGGCGAAGTAATTCCCTCAGTCCCCCGGAAAGTATTAAAACTTCTTAACATTCGCAACTTAGGAGCTCAAAATGGAGTCCTGCAGAGTGAGTGGGATCGGCAAGGATTCACCTTCATTTCCATTTCATTTCATTTCGGATGACATGTGGCTTTCATTACCTTTACAACAAAAACAACAACAACACTACGAAAAAATGCAATAAATTTGTTGTGTGTGAATTTTTATTTTTAGAGTGGAAGGAAAATTTATAAAAAAAAAACACACACACACACACTAGCCAGGCAATTTTATCGGTCGGTTGTGTATAAATTTAGTTTGCAAATAAATTAGAAATAATTAAAATGGAAGTGCCACTGATTCAGGCCAAGCGTCGCGAGTGGCGCCTCCCCTCACCCCTCGCCGCATCCGATAAAACTGCGCCAGCGACGATTACCATATTCGGTAGCAAATTGACTGGCTTCTAGGCATTTGGACATTTTTGGTTATAAGCCGAGTTAGGCGATTTGCTTGTCTCGTCTCCCTTGTGGAATGCGCCGAAGGATTTGCTCTAGATTCGGGAGTGGGGATTCCTTGTTTGTAGAATTTCAAGCGGCTTGACTCATTTGGCTAAAATTAAATAGATTTTTTTGTTAACCATATTGAGAAGGTCGTTGGTTCGGTCGGGGCTGTTGGCAACGTCATTTGCTGTGCTCATTCAAATGTCTGATTGCATTTGTTTTTACCTTTCGTTTAGCTGGGTGAGGGGGGGGGGAAGGGGCGATGAAGGTTGTTAAAAAGAGGCGATGCCAGAATCGATTAACGAATTTGGTGAGCATTTGACTAAATTATAAGTGTATATTCCCTGAGGCTTTATTTGCCATGACTCATACGAGTTTTAAGGTTTCTAAGTATTTCAAATGAATGCGGGTAAACTGTTTAAAAATGTGATATTTTTCTTCAGAAAGAACAAATACAATAGTTAGAATTTATAAGTGTTTGATTTTTTCAAATTTAAATTCTTGGCGGGCTATCAAGCTAAGCTTGCGGTTTTGTGTTGCCTACTTTCGGGGGCGCGTATTTAACCACTCACAGCTGAGCAACGAAACGATAGGCAGGCCCGATAACCGATCGGCGCCACAGCTGACGAATTTATTAAATTTCATAAAAAGCGACGGTGGCCAGCTCGGTTGGCCTTAAATAAATAAAATAAATTTAAAACGCGGAGTTTTTAAACTCACTGTGCATTTACTTATCGCTTAGAGTGTAAAGCAGCGAGAGAGTGAGAGAGAAAAGTAAACAAAACAAACAGGAAAACTTGAAAGTGCAAAGCAAACGAGAAGAGAGCGAAGTACTGAGAGCCAGCGAGCGCCGGCCTGCGAGAGAGCCGCTCCCAACTGATCAACGCAAGAGCAACAAGAAGAAGAAGACAAACAGCAGAATGTCTGGCAAGCAGGCGCAAACTTCGGCGCGGCCCCAGCCAAAATTAGTCGACGGTGGTACGCGCTTGCAAACGGAGCGGTTAACGGCAAATCCACAACAAATTAACAACAACAGCAACAATAGTGATAATAAAAGCAATAACACAAAAATCCAACAAAACGGGCGAGCGGGCGTCGTCGCTGTTTCTGCTGGTGAATTAGTGCAAAACGCGAATCTTTCAAACGGTCAAACGTCACAGGCGACGATTTTTCTCAATCACAACAGCAACAACAACAGCAAGCACCCGCCAAATAACAACAACCACGTCGATCCAACAACAACAACAACTCCGCAGCAATTTGTGCAGAATTTTAGCAATTTAAATTTTCGCCCAAATTTGCCGGGTCAGCAGCCGCCACTGCAGCAACCACAACAACAACCGCCGCTGCTGACAGACAATTACAACTACAACAACAACAACGACTACGACGGTTTCTATCAACAGGTGTGTGTCCCTTTGCCCTTCCGCCGGCCGGCCTGCCGGTTGTGGGCGCGCTGCTCTTCTTCTTGCTTTTAATTATTGCAATTTCTCATTACACTTGACCGCCGGCCGGCCGGCAGTCCAACCATTTTGCAATTAATGAAAATGTTAATGAACTTCACACGCTGCTCTGCAGAGCGCAGCGCAGCGTCGTCGCCGTCGTCGTCGTCGTCAACCCCTTTTGCCACATTTTTTGGTTTTGGCCAAGCGACCGACGGACGGAACGGACAGGCGGGCCAGCTACTCTATTTTTGTTTTTGTTGCCCGCCAGACAGTCGCACACACACACACACACGCAGGCGTACGCAGGCGCTCGTCAAAATTCTTTCTTGTCGTCTTCTTTCGTGCGTCTTTTCGCCTTCGGCGTGACACGCTCTCTCACTCACACACACACAGGCAGGCGGCCGACCGGCACGCATGTGTGAAAAGTGGACAGTCCACTTCTGAACTCATTTTGTTGTTGTTTTTTTTTTTTGTTTTTTTTCACTCTGCGCTTGCCCATGAAAAACTGGAACAACCACCGCCGGAGTTGGCTGAGTGGGGAAGAAGAAGGGCCTGCCACGCCCCGCCCAGATAGGAGGCGATTGACAGTTTTATTTATGCGCCTTCGGTTTTGCATAACCGTTAAGTGGTTTTTGTGGTACACACACTCGCATACTCACACACACACACACCTAGCATTTGCCGTCAGTGCGACATTCTTGGCTAATTGTTTACAACCTGATCTGATTAGCCAAGTGACTATTGCCAGGACCATCAGTACGAGGAGAACTTCGACGAAGACATGGAAGCCGAACGCGACCTGGCCGAGGATGCCCAGTGGAAGAAAATCCAACAGAACACCTTCACGCGCTGGGCCAACGAGCATCTGAAGACGATCGACCGGTCGATAAACAGCCTGGAAACGGATCTGTCCGATGGCCTCCGGCTCATTGCCCTCATCGAGGTGCTCTCCCAGAAACGTATGCCCAAATACAACAAACGTCCAACATTCCGCAGCCAGAAATTGGAAAACGTCTCAGTGGCCCTCAAATTCCTCGAAGACGAGGGTATCAAAATCGTTAATATCGGTAAGTTCAAACCCAGTAATTTGCATCTATGATATTTTGGGGTTGGGAACCATTAAGACCTCTTCGCGGAAATCTATTAATTCAGAGAATGAATCACAAATGCAGCTTTGAAATTTATTCATACGCTTAGAGATTCTCGAAGATTCCCCGACTCTGTCCCAGGGTCTTTGGTGAGCTCCTCGTCTCCCTTGCATTCCAAACTGTTTTTTTATAAAACTCGGGGATCGTTGGCGGCTGGCTGGGTCGGCTATGATGTCATCGAGTTCGGCTTGTTTATTTGCGATGCGAATTTTTACTTTCATTTGTTTTTTTCGAAATTCGTCATAGCTAACTACGATTCGTATGCATACGTACAGCGTGACGTCATTGGGCGTCATTCAACACCCCGAGAGGGACATTCAGCGGACCGTGGGCAGGTTCGTTTTATTAGAATCGCTTCGATAAGAAACTCGGCCAGCCGAATCACAGCCGTGACCAAAGCAGATCTATAAACCCTCCCAAGAATTACAAGCAGCAATGACGCCACTGATAACCGATAACCGATTGCTAGTTTTGACCGATTAACCAACCCCCCCACCCATTTTTCGTAGAACAATCAGAGCGTGGGCTTTGCTCGAGTCTGATTGAATTGCCAGCCACCTTCGAGCGGGCAGATAAGACAGTCGGACATTCAGACAGTTGGACATTTGTCCCGTTAACTAGCCACTTACAGGTTTTTATTGAGGGTCTACACGACCGCCCCCTCCCCCCAGGGGCTGTGGATTGGTAGCCGCTGTTTACACATTTCGAGGTGAATTTGCTTTATCGGTAGCACTTCAGGGGGGAAGGGGGAGGGCGGCCCTGGCGACAGAAATTCTAGAACATTTGGAGGGTTATTTTTATTACCGATATGAATTTTTATTTTCCTTTTTTTGGCAATTTTTTTGGTAATCAGTTTTGTGGCCTGAGACCGATAAAATTCAGACTGGCGAATTTGACCGCAGATAAGAAGCTTTGTTTTGGCGAAATTAAATTGTGAATAATACTTAAATTTGGATTGTTCAGATCTTTATAAGACCATCATTTCCCCTTCCGTTTAAGCTTTTCCCAGAAATCTCTAAAAATTTCCAAACAGTCAGAGTTTAAATTGGGAGTCTTATCTTTTATTGATTTTAATCGGGGAACACTCAGCTTTCCATCAAAAATAACTTTGGATTTCGGTTAGTCTTAAACTTGAGATGATCGATCTAAAGAGTCCTAAAATATTAAAAATAAAGTTGAAGAAACTTCTTCTTTTCGAAGACCAAACTGGTTCCCTCAAAGTTCCTCATCTTAATTGTTGTTTTGTTGGCTGTCAATTGAATTAACGCGAATTCCCGAGAAGGCGGAGGAGGGCAAACCGTAGCCGAATTTCCATATGTCTTTTTTTTTTTTTTTCAATTCAATTCATTTTATTCATTAGGAATCGCTCAGTAATATTG
>JBAMCP010002655.1:0-11085 GCA_037075105.1 Lissocephala sabroskyi | reverse complement strand
AGAGAGAGAGAGGGAGAGAGAGAGAAGAGAAAGAGAGAGAGAGAGAAAGACAGACAGAGAGAGAGAAAGACAGATAGAGAGAAGAGAAAGAAAGCAGTGCGGTCTTTTTGAGAGTTCTATACTTTCTGGGAATGGGAAGCTGATCTGCGTTTTGTGCTCTTAAATAGGTTTTCTTCAGTTCCCGAGAAAAGTTATCCCAAACTCCCTATTTCTACCTGAGATAAAAATGGGTTTACTAGGAATATTTAGACTCGATTTAGAGCTCTTTAAATTCTTGTATTGTCTTTAGTTTCCTATATAAAGATTTCTGAAAAAAACCCGAAAAAAAGTTTGGCAATCCCAAGAATCAAATTAGAGCTCTTAAAATTCTTCTTTTGCCTTTAGTTTCATATTTAAGACTTTCTTATTGTATATAAAAAACCCTATATCATATTTTTTGGAATAGATCGAAACTTGGAAATAATTAAAAATTCAATTAAACCATTCGTGGAGATCAAATTATTATAACTGATTAATAATTAGAAACTGCAGAGATCTTTCGAGAAGATAAAATTGCATGCCTCTGAATTCAATTCTACAGACGAAGCGCTTCTGTTCCAAGTCATAAACTTTCCCATATTCGCCGACCAAAAATCTGTTCTGTTTTCCAACACAAGCAGAACAAATTGCTATAAAATCGGTCATCCCAATTTTATAGATATGAAATACTTTTCGAAAGATGTTCCAAAAATACTTTAATAATTCATGGAAATTCGCATTTTCCGAAAAGATTCTCTTAAATTCCTTAAAGTCTTTGGGGTACGAAGGCCTTTGCGGGTTTTCGTTTTTCCTATGAATTTCCCACTTGGCTATTGTGAATTCGAATTTATCCAAATCTCTTTTGATTTCTGAGGGTAACCAAAATTCTTACACCTCCACGCAAAGCACTGGAGACTGAACCAAAGAAATTCTCATGCGGTTGCCAAACACCCACACACACACCCACACACACACACACACTCGCACACACACGCAGACTTCTCTAGGGAGAGACGTTTAAGTATTTTGAATTCTGTTTTGTTATTTCCGCTTTTGTTGCTTCTACGACTTTATTTTTTTTCTGGTATATTCTTTACGGTTTTTTGTTCTCCTGTCTGGTATTTATTTTTCCGTATTTTTATAGTATTTTTCTGTGTGTGTGTGCGGTTGTTTTGGAGATTTCGGTCAACCTGACATGTGAAAGAGCCGCAGGCGAGAATACAAATGTTTAAACGGCTCTTGTTCTTACCAAAGGGACGCGGGGGGGTCAAGGGGGCTTGCAAGCTTCAAGCCTCAATGCACATAGCCCCGGCTCAACCAAAGACAGCGGGACGGCTCTTCCACCCCACAGAAACAAACGAGCAACTGGTCAGGGGGGGGAGCGGGTGGCGGTCAATTTGCATAAAAGCCAGCGGGAGACATTGCCGGCCGGTTGGTTTCTCTCTCTGGCCAACTGTCCATCTGTCTTGGCGTTCTCCTCTGCGCCTCGCAAATTAACAACAACCGCCGGTCAGGGGGAAACTGAGCTTAGAAAATCTGCCGGCTTTCGTTGGAAATTGGAACAATGACCGAAACTTGAACCTCCTCCGCGACCTTCCCCAATCCCAAACACACACGGCCCATCAATCTGGTGGGGTTTTTCTTTTTTCTCTGATTAATTCACACAAATCGTTGGGGCCAAGGGTAGCCGATGGTTTTCACGTTTATAGATTTTTCTTGATATGCTCGACGGGTGGGGAATCATTTTGGAAGTTCGTGTGGATTTTATTTGGAAATATTTTCCCACATTTCACTGACCTCGAAAAAAATCTAACAGAGAATTTTAATTTTATCTTTTTTCCCCCAAACAAACAAAAGCCAAATTCTGTGGATGGGCTGTCAACAAAGTTTGAATGCCCTAACCCCAAAAAATATTTAATTTATTTAAAAAAAGATTTTAAAAATCCCAAGAACTCTGCCAATTTTGGTGGAAATTCTGCAATTATGTGATTAATTAATTTTTATGGGGATTTGATTTTTTCCCCCCCTTTTTCTTCTTCCTCTCCTCCTGCCTGGTTTTGTATTTTAATTAAAATATTTATGCCATTTGATTTGCATTTAATATCTTCCCCTTTAACCACCTGATTCGTGCCCCCTGCCAGCTAAATAAAAAAAAAATAAACACGACCCCCAACCCGGGAACGTGTAATTGAAAAAATATAAATAATGAGCCGTTGTTATTTCAATTGCCGGAGATGGAAAAGCGAAATCACCATAAAAAATCAGAGAATATCAACTATAATAATTCGCAATTGTCGGCGGTGGTCGGTGAGATTTTTGTGCGAGTGTTGATAGCCAAACTAACGGCAAAATATTCAATTATTTTTAATGCACACGGCAAATGCAATAAAAATGATAAATAAATTTATTAAAAACCCAACAACAAATTGCACAAAACAAACAAAACGAAAACGCAAAACTTTCCCATCATCGGCAAATTGAAATTATGAAAATTGTTTGTCGCTCCCCAGAAGCCGCGCCAATCGCAGGCGGGCGGAGGCCAAAAGAAAAGTCAGTTTATTTGCCTTCTCTTTTCACCCGGCCATCCTTCCCATCCTTATCGAGGGTAAAAGTCCTCATCATTATCCCCATTCCCCTCAATAGATCGGCGGCATTTCTTCCACCCGATAGATGACTTTGTTGTGGTTTTCCTCTGGAGGAGGAAAACGAAGGCGGTGGGTTGAGGGGTGAATAGTTTTATGGGCTGTTGACTTGACTGCGTTTAATTGACCGCATTGATTTGTTAATTGAAATGCTGCAATTTTATTTGTTTAGTTTTTGTGATTCAATAATAAAATAAAAAAACACAACAAATTCTCCGGCTCGCTCGGCGGCCGCCTGCTCTTTTGACTGTTTTTACGGGCGCCCAATGAATAAATTGAATTTTCGCATATTTTGATAATTGAACGGCCAAATGGACAGGCCATCTATCAATAATTGATTAAACGATTCAAAATATCAAGGCATCTGCCTTCACCACTAAACCTCAAGAGTCAATCGCCTGTCAAATGCCAAACTCAAGCAGAAAAGACACTTGACGATTTAGAAAAAATAAACTGGCCAGCTAATTAATTATTGATTTCTAGGGGGAGAATCTCCGGCTCAACCGCCGCCCCTTCGATTCCCAGAACATGCAAAATTTCCCGGCTGCTCTCAAAATTTGGTTTCCCCGAAAACTGCACGATTTTCTGTGTGTTTATTTGTTTGCATTAATAAACTAAACAAATTCAAAGCACCCAAAATTCTCCGACGGCCGGGGAAAGTCAAACTCAACCAGCTGCACATTTGGCTGTTTTTTTTCCCCCCCTCATTCTGCCTTCTGGGGTCAGTGGACAGCGAGCCCACAAGCTGTCTTAAATTGACAAATAGACGATGTTCAAATATTGACAAACACACACCCACGGGCAGGCCGGCTGAGCCTCGGAATCTCTGGCCACATATCAGTCCACTTTTCAGACTTTTTGTCTACTGAATTCTTATCTTATCGCGGGCACCACACGCCGACCAGAGGGAACAATCAAATCCACTTAAATAAACTTTAAATAGGCCGGTTGGATTATTCTTTTTAAAGCAAAGAACTCAAAGGGCAACAGGGAAGATCGAAGATTCCTTTGCATTGCGTTTGCTCTTTGGCCAACGAAAATTAACCAGCCAAAAGTTGGGCAAATCGAAAGTTTGGGCCCAACTGACTGGAAGTCAGCTTGTTAACCTGGCAACCCTTTGGCCAAGCGCCCGGCCGGATTCCTGGGATATTTCATCTGGTTTTTGGGTCACAACTTGATTGACACTTTCGCTTTGGCATATGGAAATTCCGAAAGCGAACTTCCCAACTTTGGAGAGACGAGGCAACGCAAATTTCCTGGGGTGGAAAAACGATTTTTCCTTAATCTATGACTTTTCAATTTCGAGTTGAGTTGGCCATTTGCATTTGCGATTGATGAATTGTTGCTGTTGTCGCTGCAAGGACGACGCGGCCCGCCCTGCGAGTCCATCGAGAGTCTTTGATTTTAATTGCTTTCGCCTCCGCCCGGCGCAGACAAAGGAGACGCTTCTAACGGCAGGACACGGACTGTAGGCCGACCTCTGCCAGGGACACTGACATTCGGCTTCAATAATTCAATTGAACAGGACCCGAGGACCCGGGCCCCAGGGAGTCGCAGTCGCCCAGAAAAAAAACTCCAGCATAAAAAGCCAAGTGCAAAATTCACTGCCATAAAGGACACAAAAAAAAGGAAGGGGATGGGGTAAAAGTGAAGCTGGTCACAATGCTGATTCAATTATTCAAGCTGCCATCAAATAATTGAATTTTCACTTCCTCCCCACCGTCGACGTTTTGTGGGCTGCGTCCTGCGTCCTTGTATCATCTTTGTAGGCAATTTTCAATCAAATCGTCAACGTTCCTTTCGCTCCTTCTTTGAAATTATTCACAATTTCGATTGAAGTTTCTAGAAATTCCTTTCCCTTTTCTTCCAAAGAACGAAACGGCTAACAAACAGGCGGAAAGGCTTTGAAGGACTTCTCTTTGAAGATGCCAAGAGTCTGCGCTGATCAAACTCACGACTCCGTTGGATTCAGAGCGGCTGTTCTATTGGTCCTCTCAAAAAACCAATATTATACCCTTACCCTCCGGCAGGTTCCCTATTATAGAATAATCTGCTTTAAAGAAAAAATCACTCACGATCATCTAAAGAACTCACGTAAACTTGCCCCGTCACTGCTTTTCTGATCCTGGTGAATCTGCTGCTTTTTCTTCTTTATCCTCTCCCGTTTTTCTTGATGGCAACAAAAATTACCCCCGCGGGAGAAGTTGGTTGAAAGTGGAGACTTGAAATCGCAACGAAATCAAAATTTCTACAACAACACCAACAAAACAGCATAGAATTTTCCATTGTATTTTACAATTAACGTTCCAGTCGCCCGCCTTTCCCTTTTTTACCCTTTCATACCCTTGTGCGGCTCTGGGGGAATCTGAGAGCCGCGGCCCTCGAATGCGCCAATTTAAATGCATTGGACGGCAAAACAAAACGTGGGCGGTTTTGCATTCGTTTGCATGTGTGTGGGCGTGGCGAAAGTCCCATTCGAAATTCCCTACAGTGGGCGGAATACCACCGGCCAGGGGTCTTTTGTCGGCGGAGGGCGCCTGTAATTAGCCAGCTTATATAATTTGATGCAATTTGGCGGCACCGGCCTGCTGCTGGGTGGCCCGCTGCAATGTCAGTCTGTCCCGGGAAATATGAAGCTATCGCGGGGATGCTGCACACCCCAGAGAGGGATCGATGGCGCTGTCAGCAGGCAGGACGAGGGCGGCCCGCCTTTTGCCTAATTAATAGGCGTTTTCAACAAAATGCAAGCCACACACCCCCGCACACCCCACACACCCGCACACACGCTCATCTTTCATTTGTCAACACGCACACGCACACTCGGCCGAGTGACATTCGATGTTGCCGACGCCGACGCCGCCGCCGCGCCCGCCATCCCCTCGACGGTCGAGCAGCAAATTGGATTTGATTTTGTTGAGCCAGGCAGATTTGCGGTCTGGCCAGCAGCTGCGGGGGGCGGCGTCGACTGCCTGGTTCAATTTTAATTAAAAGAAAATCAAGGCAAGCCCAGGGAGCCCAACAGGCGGCAAGGGTATGCAAAGGGTAAGGGTAAGAACCTGCAGTCCGCCTGCAGTTGGTCAGTCAATCAAACCAGACATCATTATAATTGACAACGTCATCAAATGACGACGGCAGCGACGGCCCAGCGCCGGCCTAAGCAGGGTCAAAATGCCCCCACGTTGGGTGGGGGGTACGGGGTAAATAATGCGCACACATAATTACGCAGACGACATGTTGCACACTTGGTAATTTAATGGGGGAGGGATTGGGTCTGGGTGACCATTGTAATTACACCGACTGCCGGCGTTTTTGGATTTCGGGTAGGACGGCGGCTGGGGGGCTCATTCTTGCGCAATCAGACTGATTTTCGCTTTAATAACTTTCCTGTTTATCGTGCTGTAGGACCCCCGCCACCTTTCTCTCTTTTTGCAATTTAATAAGCCTAATTGAGTGACCGCGACTAAGCAAACAAATTAATTTTGATTGTTGGAATTTTATGGACGGAAAAACTGCAACCGAGCGAGTGACCTTTGTTGTCCCCCCGGAGAACAAACACAGAGTTGCATTGGAGCAGATTTCCCCTCTCTGAAGATTCTGAGTGAGTTTTTATCGCCTCTCTGTTCCTCTCTCTTTGCATTTTTGCTTTTATTTTGGACCACCCCAAAGTTTCGTGCTCCCCGTGGAGCATTTATCGCTGTGGGAAAGGGAAACTGATTGCCTAAACGGCAACTGCCCTACCGCCGACACTCGGATGATTTACGACTCCGAAAAAACCCCACAGCCACACACAAAATAAAAATAATTACCAACAATGGGAAACAGTTACGCGGATTCAGCAGTTAAAACGCCACAACAAACATAAAACGGCCCACAGAAATTTTATATAAGATAATCACGTCAACTGAGATTCCCGGCAATGAATATCAATTAACTAAACAGACCCAGCCCCGGATTATACCCCCCAGAAGTGAAGGGTCGCCAACACGAATTCGAAGGGACTCTATTGGAAAAGGGAGACAAGGAATTGGGAGGGATCCAAAATCTTAATCTAGATCATTAGATCTCTGAAATCAGAAGCCTTCCGTTGGGCGAGGGCCTTCTCCTTCCCATTTATACCCTTCAGTTTGAAAATTACCCCAAGCCCGCCGATTAAGCACCAATAAATCTGAAGGTTCCTTAAGTCTATGGGAATTTTTTGGAGATCTTCGTTTGCATATTTTGGGGAGGAGCTCGTGCTTCTCATTTATACCCTCCAGTTTGAAAGTTACCCCTCGCCAAGATTTTATAAGGTATTTTTTTCGAGATCTTTAAAATTCTTCAGTGCGCGAGTTTGTTTCTGACACTCGCCTGCCATGGATGGCAAAGTTGCTGACGAAACTGCCAGTTGGCTTCTTAGGCCGACTCGCTTTGCCGGCCGTAAAAACTGCTTTACATATACATTTATATGAGGGTATATATATTTATATAGAGACGGAAAAATTGTGTAAAGAAAAACCCACAAATCTTCGTCAATGTCACAAGAAGAAGAGGGACTAAAAAAAAAACATAAAAATGAAAACAGCAGAGACCAGCAAAGCCGAGAAGAAAAAAAAACCTCCGACGAGACGAGTTGACTTTCCCCCCAAGTCCTTTAATGGTTTTTACTAAAATCCCCCACCACTCTCCCCGCTGCCCACTGGGCTCTCTCGCCAGAAAGCAAAAGTGAAAAGTCAGAACGATGAGGAAACGGGTCGGAGGTGAGGGTGCTAAAGTGCCAGTCAAAATAAAACAAATCTGATGAAAACGACTTTGGGGTGTACCCAAGATTAAATGCTCTAAGCTTCCATTTTCTTCATTAACTTCGGTTAGGTTGTAAAATCGGTAGGAAATCTCTTTTTATTTAGATTGTTGGAGTTGGAATAAGGAAATTATTTTCCAGATTGTCGATGGTTCTGGAAAGGAACCAGGAAAAGTTGAAATTTCTTTAGGGATTTTGGGGTATAAAGTTTCAAAACGAAGCCTGCCTGAGGGCCGCTTAGGTTTCTTGAATAGAATTGATTAAATCTTAAAGAACACAGAATTATACGACTAACCAACTTCAATCTTCTAAATAGATTCGTTCATCTCAACTGGGAAAAATTTAAAATTTACCCTTACCCCATTTATAGGTATTGACACCGAAATGAAAGGTTCGCGAGGACGTTGCTCCTTTTGGGGGTGTAGAGTATTAGAAAAGACCTCTCCTCTGGTGGGGGGAGGAGGAAATTAACGGCTGTCGCCGACAATAGAAATTCAAGTGGGCAACTCACTCGACCAGCCAGCCGGGCAACCAAGTCGGTATTTCATTTCACTTTAAAGCTGTTTTAATGTGCCATCCCCGCCGAGCCCCCTGCTCACATTTGCCGCAGTCATTAAGTCAGCTTTGTGACGCCTCAATGCGCCGTTGTTTTTTTTTTTGCTGCTTTGTGCCGTCGGTGGATCCTTTTTGGGGCCGAACAAGAGAGCGAGAGTCCGGCAAATATGCAAATTTTTCCAGGCCGCTCCCTGGGCCTTTTCGGCTGGGATGGGTAGGGCGAAATAAATGGCAACAAACTGCCAGCAGCCGGTAGAAATTAAATAAAAACTGCAGCAATTAAAGGACTCAACTCGTAAGACTCTTGCGCTCCTGCGAGCAGGCGGGCCGGCGGGTCGGGTGGTGCGAACCCGTAAACTCAAACAAAAATTGCACGGGAATCTTTCCTTCATTATTTTCTCTTTGCTAAGCTCGCCGGCCTCGCAGGCCGCGCGTTCGCCTCGCACGTCCTGTAAATGAGGCAAAATAATTTGGCAACAACAACAAGAAAAGTGCCCACGCCTCGTCCACTCCCAAGTCCCTGAAATGGCCAGTAAGGTGGCCGCGGATCCAAAGGACGAAACCTAAAAAAAAAGAGTCCTCATAATTGCACGCTAAACGCCATTTGAGTGGACATTTTTGTGTGTCCCAGCCGCCACGCCCCCTCGGCTGCTTAATGAGCAAACGGATCCGGAAAAGTCAACGGGAAAAAAGAGAACGGGGCAAGTGGGCGGGCGGGCGTTCGTCCTCCCCAAGCAACACGAGGGCCACAACAGGGGGGTGGGGTGGTGGGTGTGGCTCATAAGAATTTTTAAAGTCACACGAAAGTTCCGCCCGCGAAATCCGCCGTAATGAACGCCACGAACGGCGGCTAATTGAAGAGCATATTAAAGGAAAACGAAGGACGAAAAAAATTCGCATAATCTTATCAATTTGCAGAGCAGAAAGAGCTCAAAGAAAACCTAAAGAAATTCACAGCCAAAAGGAAATTTATAAAGCGATCTCGTTCGGATCTTCAGCTAAAGTTTCCTCAATTTCCCACAAAAAGTCTGAGAGCTTGGAACCCAATAACTTCTGCTTTTCAAATATCTAAAATAGGATCCTTGAGGTTTTGGGATTTCTTCTGAAAAACTTTGTAAGACAACTAAATTCGCAAATCTTTCCTTTGTCCCAAGATCAGCAAAGTTCGGGGGACCTTTCCCCGGATTAGCCGATCGGGAAGCTTTTCCTTTATTCCGTGGGATTTTGCAATTAAAAAAACGCCGACGTTGACGTCAACGGCGAAGGCGACGCAACATCCATAAATCAGATAAGAAAAATCTCTCATTAAACTTGAAATTTCCAGCAGGAAACTCAACTTAATTTGAGGGCGATGGACCAAACTTCCTAGCCACCCAACCGCCGCAGTCGCCAGCGAACTTTTCATTTTTCACGCTTAATTCAGCGTTGGGTTTCCCTCTCCTCCCTCCCTCTCGCCCATCAGTGACAGTTATAAGAATTTTTGAAGGCGAACCGACACACCCATTCATTTTGGCCCGCCCCCCAACTCACCGCCCTCGTTTTTTCCTCTTTCACTTTAGAGAATTTGCAGTTGCCCGGCGATGCGGGACGCCGGCTGCGGGCATCCGCGGGGTCGCCTGGCCCGGGGAAAGTGCAAGTAATTAAAAAGTTTCGCTGAGAGTGTTCAATTTTTCGTTGCGAGTGTTTATGCCACCAGCAACAAAAAAAAAAAAAGAAAAACTGCTGCGTCGAGGTGACAAAAGCCAACAAGCTAAAAGGGCTGCCAGGGCTGCGCACTCAAAATTACAAAGGAACTGCCAGCCAGCCAGCTCCTCGGATGGTCGGGAGTGCCGCTGACGTTGAATGATTTTCCCTGTTTTGATTTTGATCGTGACAAGCCGAAAAAAATATGACAGTCTTCGGTTTGCACTTCATTTGCAATGCAAAATGAACGGCTCTGAAATCACATAGAAAACGAGCATCCACCCACCCACCGGTGAGATGATTGTTGGCCAATAATGCATACATACACATGCATCAGACATCAGTATGTAGATATTTATGTAAAGAGTCTTGGGCAGGAAATTCCAAAGATACGCCCACAAATTTAGCGGCGTGCTGAACACCAGCAGGAGAATGGAAGGGAGGCGGGCAATTTCACATTTCTCTGTTTTGCTAGGCGAATCGGTAATTGGACAGTAGCCCCAACAACAGCCACCGCAAAGATCCAAAATTAACCCCATAAAAACCCCTCAAAGACCAAACATAAGCTCAAAGGAAGGGAAGAGCGAATTCAGAGAATCTTTGGATTTATCAGAGAAATCAGAGAATTTTTGAGTAGCTTTAGTCTGAGGATTATATGGCCTGGAATTTTAAAGCTGAAATTCTGTTATAGATCTCCCAAAAAGAGTATAAGGAATAAGCGGTTAGATTGTCTTTAATAGAGGATCCAAGACCAAGGAAATTATAGAAGTAAATTCGACTTTGGAGGCATTTTTTATCGTATAAGCGATAAAATTGATCATAGAAGTAAATTCGACGTTTTTTATACCACGAAATTCCCAGTTTTTTAGACTTCATTTAAACTACTGAGTTAGACAAAAAGTGTCTTTAAACTTGAAGCTCTTAAGATTCTTTCCGTTTCGAAAACAAATTTTAGGGTTTCTAAAGGATTTCATAGACTAAATTATCCTCCTAAGATTGATTTGACTTTTCCCTCATCTACTGAGCCCACTGGCAGTGGCTGATTAGTGACCCCTTTGGCTGTTGGAGGGTTAAGCGAAATTTGCTTGGCCTGCTTGCACATATTGCATATTTTGTATGTGTGGGCCACTCAAAGGGGAACCGGAGGTGAGGCCAGGGGAATGGCCTGTTTAAGTGTCTCTCTGTGTGGGTCTATCTCTCAAACAGAATGTACACACTCACGGGGTGTGTGTGTGTGTGTGTGTTGGGGGGTATTTATGTGTTTGATTGCCTGAGAGACGCAGCAGCCGCCGACGTCGACGTTGCTGCCGTTGCCATCACTTCAAAAGCCCAAAACCCGAACCACAAAAAGCCTCAAGACCACAAGCCACTACACACACACACACACACACAGGGGCACACATACATTGG